>CAUYQU010036315.1:0-33177 GCA_963574635.1 Cheracebus regulus
CCCACAGAGCCGGACCTTCCCGGGTTCACTGTGCTTGCTGTGAAACTCTCAGTCCTCAGCGCTTCCAATTGCTGTTTTCCTTGTGGGGATGGGACCAGCCGAGCCCGTCCATCCCGTATACTCCGCACCGGGAAGCGCCGCGCTGGGGAGCCGGCAAAACAGCCGCGCCGGCCAAAAGAGTCGCGCTGGCGACCCGTGTGGCTCCTCTGCCGAGAATCTCCCGGTCTGTGGGCAACAAAAATTCGTCGGAAAGTGCGGCGTCCACTCGTTCTCTGTGCTTTCACTGGGAGCTACATTCCTGAGCTGTTGCTAATCGGCCATCTTGGATCTCTCCGTGTTTATTCTTTAAATGGTTTGTGATGTAGTTCACATCTTTTAAAAAGTTAAAAAATACAGGATATCTCCTCAAATCCTTTTAGGAATAGATGAAGTCTGCATAAATGAGATGAATTTGCAAATAAATAAAGCCAAGTATTTCCTCTAAATACTTCTTTTTCTCTCCCAGCACCTGATCAATATTTCTAACGAAGACACAAGTGTTCATATTTTACCCCCGCAAACCAAATACTTTGAGATCAATTATGTAAGAAAGGTAAGTGTCATTGGTTACCTGTCCTCCTACAGTGTTTTGCGGGGTTGTGGTTGTCTGCGTCTCAGGCCTGTGTGGGGTGGCTGTGCAGTATGTTGTCACCCCTGGTGCTGCTCTCTGTGCTGTCCAGGGTTTGTCCCAGCAAGAGTCCACCTGTCTTCCAGGAACACCGCCTGCTCCCTGGCTTGTCCCTCATGGTCACCGTTACATTTTCTCCAGATGAGTGGCGATACTACTATGACTGTATCCGCATTCACTGTAAGGTGGGTCTCTTTCAATTGCTTTTTGTTTTTTTTTTTCAGTGGTGGGTTAAAACTTATATTCTCCAGGGTGGAAGAAAGAGAGATGGAATGACCACTGAGAGCTTTCTTGGTCCAGTGCCGGGTGTTCCCTGGGTCACCACTGTGACTGGCATGCAAGGCTTGTTGCCCAGTGACATGGCCCCAGCTGGGAAACTGTGAGACTGCAGAGGACCTGGACAGAGTCAGGAGATGCAGTTTGCTGTAGGCTTCCCACTGCCCTGTGCCTAAAGCCTCATCTGTCATGTGGTGCTGCCAGTTGGTGAAGCCCTTTTCAAATAACTTCAACATACTCCCTTAAGTGTAGGTTGAAAAATTAACAACCATCCAAATTGTGATTATAAACACCAGCTACTGGCCTATGCCTGGGAATGTCTGTAGAGGCAGCCCTGGTGCAGGGGATGGGGGTGGTTCTGGGAGGTGGGAACTGTTTGAGTTCTTCTGAGACCTCCTTCCTAGGTCACCTAATTCATCCTTGGGCCTCCAGCCAGAGCGGCTGTCATTCCTTCTCTTAAAGCTGTCCTCTCTGCCTCTTGCTATGCTCTGTAGTCCAGACCTAATCTTCAGCTTGAGAAGCCCTTAGGTTAACTAAATTTTTGATGTTTCAAAATCAAAACAGAAAGTATACATGAGTAAGAAATGAGTTTCTACTTTTATTCTTTTCAAGCAATGCTTTTATTTCTTACAGTCTGTACAATAAGGTGACTTGCCTTGAAAGCATTTCACTTTTTCTTTCCAAAAAAGTTATAAGAATTTATAAAGTTAACTTATAAATTGCGTATTGTCTCTGACTCACATCATCTTAGAGCTGCATTTCCATTAGGGGGAGGGAAAGAACCTCACACCCAACATAGCCACAATAGTATTTTAGATCAAGAAGCACATTTCCTTAAGAGTGTGGTAGACCACTATTATTTTTTGGAGTTTCAATTAAAATAAAAACAAAATCAGAATATTGCTTCCAGAAGGAAGATTCTGCACTGAACAGAAGAAAAATCCCTAGAACAGGCATTGTGTAAATTGCTAGGGTGCATTTCCTGCTACTCTCAAATAATGCTAATAATAATACCTCACTTTTGTGCAATACTTTCGACTTTTTAATGCCATCATCTGCTTTAATTCTTTAAAATGCCTTTAAGGAAAAATTATCTCCATTTTGCAAAGAGAGAAACTATGCCTGGAGAGGTTAGAGGTCCTTCCCAAGGTTAACGTCATATGGGACAAGAAGATGCTTTCTGTGCCCTCTTGCCAATACATTGTCTTCCTTTCTGTGCTATCTGGATCAGATGATTCTGTGCTGGTTTCTCTTTTTCTTGGGCCACTAAAGATTGTGTTTCCTTATGATTTTCTGAAATAGAAGCAGATAGATTACTGTCTTCATATCTCTTGGGAGGCATCATTTTCTTGGGCTTCTTTGGATAATAGTGAACTTCATTTCAATAAAGAGTACTTAAAATTTTCTATACTTTGTTTATGGCTAAGAAAACTCAATATTTCTAATGTTGTAGTTAAGCACTGAAGTTTCTTAAGGACATATTTTTTAATGGTAGAAAACAAGAGAAGAAATAAAGCATCTACAAGTTTGTCTAAAAGTTGTGGTCTTCAGAATGTTAAACTTGACTTTTTCTGGTTAATTTCAGGGAGATGACACTTTGCTCATTCCTATTCATGCTTATCCAGTCATGAACTCACTGGACTTTCCTTCATTTATAAATCTGTCAAATGTTCTACTTGGTGAAAGGTGAGTTACCAAAATGTATAGGATGTAAAAAATTAAGAGATACTCCTATAAAAACTTAGAGATATACTCATATAAAAACGTGTTTTTCCTAATGGAAATTCATCCTTCCACCTGAAATAGACTGGACTTGTCATTGTAAAAGGCAAAAAAAAAAAAAAAATCAATAACAAAAGCAAAAAAAAAAAAATCAATAACAAAAACCAAACGTGAATCAAAATATCATAAGAAAGGAAATGTCTTGGTTCAATTAACTGAAAGATGCCGGCCAGGTAGATCTTCAGGTGCCTGTGGGTCTAGGGATTTAAACCAGGTTGCAGGAGCCTGACTCTTCCCATATGTTAGTTCCACTGTTTTGTGCTTCATTCTCAACAGGTCCCCTTCATGGGGGCAAGACAGCCTCCAGAAGCTCCAGACACTAGCCTGGGGTTGGAGTGGTTGGGGAGGGTGGAGGGGTTGGGGGCATTCAAGCAAAATCCCAGGACTGAGGCTTATCAGACCAACTTGGGTTATATACCCACCCACAAACCAATCTGTTATGAGACGAAGGCAAAAACAACAGAATTTCACTACATAAGCCAAGGCTCAGATTCTCTCCTTCTTTTTGGGAAAATGGTGAATGATTCCAATGTAATTTAAGGAACATCTTGTTCTTTCAGTAAATACTGAATATCTACTACCAGGCATAGTGCCGTCTGTCCCTAGATGGATATTGAGCTGTTAGACATTGATATATAGTTGCTCTTTGATATCCATAGAGGATTGATTAGTTCCAGGACACCCTGCAAGGTCCATGGATACTCAAGCACCTTACATCGAATGAAATAGGCTGGGCTTGGTGGCTCACACCTGTTATCCAAGCACTGTAGGAGGCCAAGGCAGGAGGATCACTTGAGCTCAGGACTATGAGACCAGCCTGAACAACAAAAAAAGATCCCATCTCTACAAAATAAAAATTAAGAAGTTAGCCAGGTATGGTGGTGTGTGCCTGTAGTCCCAGCTACTTGGGAGGTTGAGGCATGAGGATCGCTAGCGTCCAGGAGTTTGAGGCTGCAATGGGCTGCGATCACACCACTACACTCCAGCCTGGGTAACAAAGTGAGACCCTGTCTCAAAAATAAAAAATAAAAAATAAAATAGCATAGTATTTGCATATAACCTATGCATATTCGCCTGTATGCTTCAAATCATCTCTAGATTACTCATAATGCTGATATAATGTAAACACTATGTAAATAGTTGTCATACTGTATGGTTTAAGAAATAATGACAAAGAAAAAAGTCTGTACACATTCAGTGCAAACATAGCCATCCATTGCTTTTTCAAATATTTTTGATCTGTGTTTGGTTTAATCCATGGATATGGAACTCACAAATACAAAGGGCCAGGTTTATAATAGCCATGCCAGTTGTTAAAGTATTTAAATACTTCTGTACAGGTTGGAACATATATACTGTCCTGAGTCCCCCATCCCTCCACCCCACCTACCTGGACCCTTCCCTGCCCCCACCTGCCTCCTCCCAATGATTCAGCAACTAAGGAGTTAGTATCTAGAAGTCTGGGAGTGGAGGGGGACTTCTGCAAGACCTGGCTCCAGCTTAATTGATTGCTGTCTGTGAAGTGCTGATGGGTTG
The DNA here is from genome assembly GCA_963574635.1 of Cheracebus regulus. NCBI lineage: Eukaryota > Metazoa > Chordata > Mammalia > Primates > Pitheciidae > Cheracebus > Cheracebus regulus. The sequence goes on from CAUYQU010036315.1 coordinate 4,262, forward strand.
ATACCGTGAATATCACTCACGGTGAAAAGAAGACTAAATAAACTCTCCAGTTCTGGAGGCCTCAGAGTTTAATAGTGATAGGACCATGTCATCAATTAATCATTCTAGTTACTAAGTACAACTCATACAGGAGGTGACAGCGGGGTTATCCTCCAAGGACCCCTTGGGCTGGAGGCAAGAGGATGGCACTGCAGGCAGAGAAAGAGCCTCTGCAAAGGCATGATGGCAGCGCAGAGCGTGGACTCCATCTTGCAGAAAATGAATGGCCACTGGAGGACTCTAATCCACTTAGTAGCTGACAAATGCTAGATCCCTCTAGATATAGGGCCCGCAGGTGGATAAAGACTGTGGGCTCCAGTAGGCTTATGGAGGGGAAACCAAGGCCTAAGGAGCCTGTAGGCAGCACTGAGCAGGGGACTGCAGGCTGCTAATGACCAGGTGGATCGAGTGAGAGAGCAGCCACAGAACCCCTTTGGTGGTGGTGGAGGCTTATGGACCATGCATATGAGCTTTGAGGCCCTTCTTTTTTAGTACAAACTGCTGTCCTTGAGTGGAACTCCAAAGTTTAGATCTGGAACAACTTTCTCGGTTCAGCTGATGTTTGGCCGTCTTCTCTGCCTCCTCCAGAGTGAGAAAGTAAGCTTCTCACTCACTATTTCTGCTTACTTTTGTTTTTAAAAAGCTCTTTAAAAATTGTAAAATAAATAATACATATAAAAGAATCTGTAATGATTTGCAGTTTAAATAATAATAATAACAATGAATACTGGTTTTAAGGCATAAAATGTGACCATTACCTTTGCAATCACTCTTGTGGATCTTGTAATAACCATTTCCTGAGTTTACTTGAATAGTTTTGAATTGTGCATATGCACCCCTAAATCATATATTGCTTAGCTTTGCCAGTTTTTGTTCTTTACATAAATGGAATCCTACTGTGTAAGTTCTTTTGTAACCTGCGTTTTTCATTCAACATTATGTTTCTGTGGTTCAGCCACATTAGTATACAGAGTTGTAGCTCACTGCTATATTGTATCCAGTGTATGAATTCACCACAATTTTTTATCCACTCTACTACTGATGGACCTATGGGTAGTTTCCACTATTTTATTTTGTTTTGTTTTTGCTGTGGTGAACACTGCTGGGGTACATCCTTGTAAAGTACATGGCTCCTGGGTACATGTTCTAGAACTTCTCCGAGGTACATACCTACATGGGAATTGCAGGCACGGCACAGGTTGGGTTACTACATAATGACAGTCTGTTTTTCTAAAATGGTTGCCGGACTTTACACACCCACCTGCGGTGTGTGAGGATTTCTGTTTCTCCAGCATCATTGCTGACAATGGGGGTGATCTGACTTCTGCATTTTTGGTGACTTTTACATTCATGGCCCCATGCTCTTCCATTCTCTATTTTCCCCAAAAAATTCTGCAAGAACTGTACCCCAGTACTTCCTCTCTCCTGCTAACAAACCCTTCCTGTGTTCGCTCACTCCTCCTCGTATTAAATGGTCTGTACGGGGACCCCAGGAGTTTAAAAAGGTGAATCCTTCTTTACAGAGCCCACTCACTGTCCGAATTTTGAGAACAGATATTTCCTTTGAGTGGGCAAATAGAGCAGTTTTTATCAAAGTTGAAGTGGCAGGAAATAACTAACTCCCTAATTCATTAATTCTTTTTTATTTTCTTCTTTTTCCCCCTCCACAAATCACTTTTTGTTTTGATCATAAGCCAGGATTATGAGCTGAGAACAATGGTTTATAAAACTGGTGAAAATAATATGCCTAATAATGCAGACATCATCTTGGGTTTTTCAAACAAAAATCTACCAACCTCCCTAGAGGCTATTCCCTAGCTACTTTGTATATAACACCCTTCATTTGTAACCAGAATGAAAAGTTCAGCTAAGCAATTTATTTAACTGACTCATTGTATATAATGATGTGATATTCTTTAAAAATCTTTCAAAAGAAAAGCACGCTGCTGTTTTCCTCCAAACATTCTGGAAGCAGGCATTGCCTTCCAGGACTTTATGCCCTTAATGTAATCGTTTCTAATCAACTTTTAACTACTCAAACTGTCCTATGCTACAGTCAATCCAAAATGTGTGGTAACAGGACAGGGGGTGGCTACTGGAAAAAGCTTTCACCTAAGATGTTTTCTATTAATCCTAGGCTACCTTGGGGTTGAAGGTATCATTTGGGTGGGTTTTTTGTTTTTCTGTTTGTTTGTTGTGTTTTTTTGTTGCTTTTTTCCCGAGATGGAGTCTCACTCTGTCACCAAGGCTGGAGTGCAGTGGCGCTATCTTGGCTCACTGCAGCTTCCATCTCCCGAGTTCAAACAGTTCTACTGCTTCAGCCTCCCGAGTAGCTGGGACCACAGGCACACGCTGCCATGCCTGGCTATTTTTTTGTATTTTTAGCAGAGACGGGGTTTCACCATGTTGGCTAGGATGGTTTTGATCTCCTGACCTCGTGATCCGCCTGCCTTGGTCTCTCAAAGTGCTGAGATTACAGGCATGAGCCACCGCACCCGGCCTGGGTGGGTTCTTTATCAGTATTCATTCATTCCGTCAGTCAACAAACCTTTATTGAATGCCTGCCATGTGCCAGGCACAGTATTAGGTTCTGAGGATGCAGAGATGATCAAGACCTGGTACCATGATTAAATAGACAGTTTCCCTTCCTAAGTCAGTATATGCTGAGAAGGGGTGACTACCCAGCTTGGTTGAGGTGAGTTGGGGGCAGTTAGGATGCGAAGCCCAGGCAACACTTCCAGGAAGAGAACATGCCTGCGCTGAGTTTGGAAATTTGACTAGAAATTAGCCAGCAAAAGGAGGATATGGAGTAGAAAAGAATAGGGGGTGTTCTGGGAATCATCATCTGTGGAAAATTTTTAAACAATCAACTCTACGAAAAGTGAGTTGACTTTTACATATTACCATGCACTAACAATTCTTAATATTGCCAACAATCAAATACTCCTCCCTGCAAGGGCAGATTTGCTCCCAGCCACCGCCTGTGATGCGTGAGAAGCTAACACTTTAAATGCCAATCCCGTCTGTGGTCTCCAAGCTTGCCACCCTCATTTTTGTTCGTGTCACAGCACTTTGTTTCCCGTGAGACCCATCGAGCCATCCCACTCTGCGATGACTGCGGTCCAGCCTTGCTCCTTCTCTGCCTTAGCATGAGCATCTCCCAGCCCCTACTGACATGAGCACTCCCTGCATGGCTCCATTCCTTTCTGCAGGCACAGCTCGACAGATCAATTATGGGCCTAGAAATGTGCACCTCTGACTGCTGCCTCTCTGCACGTGTCCCAGCTACCTGGTGGCTTCTGGGTCCTACATCACTGGTCTTTGCTACCTGCACACCCCACTCAGGGGCAGCTCCTGAGGCAGCACCTCTTTTGGATTAACCATCTGCTTGTCGTGGTGTCTTTCAGAGATGGGACCTCTGACTCTGCTTGCAGGGCTTTTTTTTCTTCTAAGTTTTAGATTTTATTTTTATTGTATTAAAATACACATAGCATAAAATTTATCATCTTAACCATTTTTATGACTATTTATCTTACCAGAATAGGGCCTGGAGTTTTTTGAAGGCTATATTCTTAGAGCAGTTTTTCAGTCACAGCAAAATTGAAAGGAATATACAGAGATTTCCCATATCTCCCTGCCCCATGCATGCAGAGCTCCTTATCAACAACCACCACCCAAGTGGCATATTTATTATAGTCAATGAACCTACACTGACACATCATTATCACCTAAAGTCCATAGTTCAGGGTTCACTCTTGGTGCTGTATATCCTGTGGGTCTGGACAAATGTATGGCATGTGTTCACCATTATAGTATGATACAGAATATTTTCACTGCTCTAAAAATCTCATGCTTCTCCTATTCATGTCTCCCCAACCCCCACAACCCCTGGCAACTGCTAATTTTTTTTTTTTTTTACTGTCACCATAGTTTTTCAGAATGTCATATAGTTGGAATCATACAGTATTTAGTCTTTTTCTGATTAGGTGCTTTCACTTGGAAATATGCATTTAAGGTTCCTCCATATCTTTTTAGTGCTTGATAGCTGATTTCTTTTCAGTGCTGTATAATATTCCACAGTCTAGGTGTACTACAGTTTATTTATTCATCCACCTACTGAATGGTGTCTTGGTGGCTTCTAAGTTTTGATAATTATGAATAAAACTGCATTAAACATCCATGCACAGGTTTTTGTGTGGACATAAGTTTTCAGTTCCTCTGGATAGATACCAAAGAACATGATTATTGGATTGTATGGTAAGAGCATGTTTAGTTTTAAAAGAAGCTACCAAACTATCTTTCAAAGTGTCTATAGTGATCTACTCTGATGATTTCTTTTCGTTGGTGCAGTTAGACTACTGATATTCAGAGTGATTATTGATATAGTTAATGTTTACCATATTTGTTAGTTTTGTATTTGTTGCCATTGTACTTTGTTTCTCTTTTTATCTTCCACTATTTATGTTCCTGTGGTTTTAACCACGTATTTTATGTGATTCCATTTTCTCTCTCTTTTTTATAACATATCAGTTATATTTCTTTGTTTACTTTTTTTACTGGTTGCCCTAGAGTTTGTAATATGTATTTACAACTAATCCAAGCCACTTTCAAATAATATTGTACTGCTTCACAAATAGTGTGAGTACCTTATAATAACAAAGTAATCCTAATTTCTCCCTCTCCTTTCGTGTATAATTACTGTCACTCATTTCATTTATACATAAGCATAAGCATTATGTATACACATATATGTGAATATTTGTGCATATAAGGCATATACATAAGAACACACAATTGAAATCATTGTTGCTATTATCCTGGACAAACTGTTAGCTGTTAGATCAATTAAAAATAAAAATATAAAAGTTTTAATTTTACCTTCATTTATTCCTTCTTCAGTGTTCTTTATTTTTATTTTAAATTCTGGGATACATGTACAGGAAGCATAGGTTTGTTACATAGGTAAAAGTGTGCCATGGTGGTTTGCTGTACCTATCAACCCATCATCTAGGTATTAAGCCCAGCATGCATTAGCTGTTTATCCTGATGCTCTCCCTCCCCCTCACCCCGCCCAGCCCTGACAGTCCCCACTGTGTGTTGTTCCCCTCCCTGTGTCCATGTATTCTCATTGTTCAGTTCCCACTTATATGTGAGAACATTCAGTGTTTGATTTTCTGTTCCTGTGTTAGTTTGCTGAGGATAATGGCTTCCAGCTCCATCCATGTTTCTGCAAAGGACATGATCTCATTCCTTTTTATGGCTGTATAGTAGCCCATGGTATATATGTACCACATTTTCTTTATCCAGCCTATCATTGATGGGCATTTGGGTTGATTCCATGTCTTTGTTCTTGTGAATAGTGCTGCAATGATTGTTCTTTCTTTCTTTATGTAAGTCCAAGTTTTGACCCAAATTATATCAAGTTTCTCTAAAGAACTTATTTTAACATTTCTTGTAAGGCAGGTCCATTGACAACACATTCCCTTGGTTGTTTTTGTCTGAGAACGTTTTCATTTCCCCTTCACTTTTGAAGGATAATTTCACAGGGCTCAGAATTCTGAGTCTGGTTTTTTTTCTCTCAACACTTTAAATATTTCACCCCACCATCTTCTTGGTTCCATGGTTTCTATGGATAAGTCAGATGCAATTCTTATCTTTGTTTCTCTATAGGGAAGGTGTTTTTTTTTCTTCTGACTTCTTTCCATATTTTTTTCCCTCTCTTTGCTTTTCTGTAGGTTGAAGTCAATATGCCTAAGTGTAAAGTTTTCTTTGCCTTTTTTTCTTTTCTTTTCTTTTCTTTTGCATGTATCCTCTTTGGTTTGGTGTCTGACATCAATTTATGGAAATTATCAGTCATTATTTTAAATATTTCTTCTATTCCTTTCTTTCTTTCTTTTCCATCTGGTATTCCCATTGCATGCACATTATACCTTTTGTACTTGTCCCACAGTTTTTGTATATTCTGTTTTTGTTTTTCAGTCTTTTTTCCTCTTTATTTTTCTGTTTTAGAAGTTTCTATTGATATATCCTCAAACTCAGAGGTTCTTTCCTTAGCTGTGTCCAGTCTGCTATTAAGTCTTTCAAAGGCATTCTTCATTTCTGTTACTATGTTTTTGATCACTAGAATTTCCTTTTGGTCCTTTTTTTTTTTTCTTTTTTTTGAGACAGAGTCTTGTTGCTCTGCCAGGCGCCAGACTGGAGTGCAGTGGCTTGATCTCAGCTCACTGCAACCTCTGCCTCCTGGGTTCAAACAATTCTCCTGCCTCAGCCTCCCAAGTAGCTGGGACTACAGGCGTGCGCCACCATGCCCAGCTAATTTTTGTATTTTTAGTAGAGACGGGGTTTCACCATGTTGGCCAGGATGGTCTTGATCTCTTGACTTCGTGATCCACCTGCCTCGGCCTCCCAAAGTGCTGGGATTACAGGCGTGAGCCACTGCGTCCGACCCTGTTTGGTTCCTCTTGAGGATTTCCATCACCCTGCTTACATTTCCCATCTGATTTTGCAGGCTGTCTACCTACCCATAGAGCCCTTAGTGTATTAATCATAGTTGTTTTAAATTCCCCGTCTTATAATTTTGGCATTTCTGCCATGTCTGGTTCTGATGCTTCCTTTGTCTCTTCAAACTGTTTTTTTGCCTTTTAGTGTGTCTTGTAATTTTGCCTTGATAGCCAGACATCATGTACTGAGTAAAAGGAACTGCTGTAAACAGACTCTTGCAATGTGTTGGTGAAGTCAGAGCGGGGGATATTCTACAGTCTTATGGTTAAGTCTCAGTCTTTCAGTGAGCCTGTACCTCTGGACTGTGAACTTCACAAGTACTTCTTAGTTGTTCCCTATCCGCTTAGCTGAGACAGAATGACTAGTGGGTTGGAGCTGAGTATTTTCAGAAGACTAGAGCTAGCTGGAACTGGGTATTTCTCTTTCTGATTTCACAGCGTGAACAAAGACACATTTGTACTTTCCAAAAAAAGTCTTATTCAGGTATAATTCACATATTATAAAATTTGCTAATTTAAAATGTATGATTCAGTCTTTTTTAGTATATACAACTGTCACCACATGCAAGTTTAGAACGTTTTTATAACCCCAGAAAGAAACCCATACCCACTACCCATATCCCACCCTCAAACTTCATGGCATCAGGCAAACCCAAATTTGCTTTCCATGTAAATTTGCCTATCCTGGACATTTTATATAAATGAACCACAGATATGCATCACCATACCTGGCTCACATTTTGTAATTTTTGGTGGAGATGGGGTTTCACCATGTTGGCCAGGCTGGTCTTGAACTCCTGAGCTCAAGAGATCCACCTGTCTCGGCCTCCCAAAGTGCTGGGATTACAGGCATGAGCCATCACACCCTGCCTAACAACCACTTTTACAGCTAAAAAAGAAATACTGTACGTGATGACGAAGCACAAAGCTGATGGGAGACCATAAATTCAGCAAAAGGTGAATTCAGAAGGGTATGTTTTCCCTTTCACATAGAATCGATTTGGACAGAATTGTCAGCGGTTGTAGGATTTGTGTTTAATACCACTAATTCTGCTTTCTTACTTTGGGGTTTCCCCTTACTTCAGGGATGCTTTTGCAGTCTGAGTAGAGCCTCTCTTAGGGTAGGATAAGACCTCAGTACATTTTCCACAAGGTCCTGAAGTGGACTGGTATATATTCATCAGCTGCATTTTCAGTGGCTGGATTTGATGGTTGTAAATTTTCCTTACTGAGATAAAATTCCATGTGGACACTTGCAAGCCACCTGTAAACAACTTTGGTGGCTTAAGATCTGGTAAAATGTATTTTGACAGTCTCTGTAAATAACAGAATGTTGCATTCCAGTTTCTGTCCAACATTTCTAAGTCAAACACTGCATCTGTGGGGTACAGAGGACTCTCGGTTCTCTTTCCCTTCTGTAGGTTGAAACTGTGCTTTATAAGTAGATATCCTAACCATTATGGCTTGTTAAAATTTGTAGTCATTCAATATCTTAAAGAGTATTGTAGATAAAATACAATCTCAATCTTCTTATATCTAAGTAAATATGAATATGCTTATATTAGACACAGAAATTTTATATTTTTCCATTCCCATGGTTCTAAAAGGATTCATGTTAATTAATTCATCATGCTCTGTAGTTTCTGCAGCCGCATCTTCCTGGTACCAGCTAATGAGCTGAAACTTGCAGCAGGTCCAGTCAGTTGACCAGTTGCTCTCCCATCAACTCATTTTCCTTGCTCCAAGCTGACTTTGGTTTGCTCTAGACACACCTGCCTGAAAGTCACCTGGGGAAGTGATGAGAAATCCAGGAGAGGATCCACTGTGGATCTGGTAGCTGAAGATCTGGTAAAATGAGGCCATGGGCAAGGCAGCCATGGGCTCCCACAGCAAGTGGAGCATGTACTCATCTCAGGGCTGTAGAAGCTGTGTAGACTGCAGGGCCACATTAACAACACTCGCAGAAGAGGTTCCTGGAGGCTCCATTTCAAAGCCAGGATACTTTAGCTTCTTGAAGTTTTATGTCATTTGTTCAGAAATGTACCGAAGTATGCTTTTCCTTACTTATCGAATCTCATGACTCCTTTTAGAAAGAATGGGAACAACCAAGGTCAGAATGTGATGTTTGAGTGCAACCAAATTCTCTCACTGCCCCTGGAGCCTAAAGCATCGGAGCCACATGGCAATGTGCATTCTTAAGCTAGTGCTGTGAAGGAAGATTGATGGTGAGAGTTTGCCCCCATATAGACAACAGCCAGTCTTGAATTGTGCCAATAAAGAGCCTCTAGGAGAGGGGGCTGAGAACCAGCTGTAACTGGGTTAGAATGCAGATGTCTGGGGAAGACAGTCAAATTGATGTTCATAAGTGTTTTTCGAAGCCCTCCCTACTTGAAGAGAAAAAAATCACTTTTTTCAGCTTGTTAAGGGAAACATTGCTTACTCATATGAGGGACTCATTTTATGTGCCCCAAGCTTGAAGTTGATTGGAAGGAGCACAACATTTTATGAAAGCATCTGACCAAGGTGACTTGAGCTCACGACACATTCTTTACTTTCACCCCTATTTGAGTGTAGGAATCCGTAGTGAGCTTATATTTCAGATTGATATTTGGATAAAACAATTCTTGTCATTTAACAGCAGCCTAACTGGGTGCACCAGTAGTCTCAGCTACTCAGGAGGCTGAGAAAGGGGGATCACTTGAGTCCAGGAGTTCGAGGATGTGGTGAGCTCTGATGGTGCCACTGCACTCCAGCCTGGGCAACAAAGCGAGGCCTCATTCCTAAAAAGTAGTTTTTAAAAGCCTGAATGTTTTTTATAGGAAAAATTCTTCCATACATTGTTGGGTAAAAATTCTTTAATCTAATATACCTTTGCTGACCTAATATCAGTCTAGTTACTCATCTTGACCCCATCTCTTTTATGAATTTTAGCAGGAAAAGAAAATCATCCAACCTCAAAACTATAGGCATCTGTAATGCAATAACAAAAGGGCATACATACTTCTTCCTTTCATTTAGCAGAAGCGGAGGCCACCTTGAGATAGTCAACAAAGGGAACTTTTCAATGAAGGATGTGGGCTATTCTTTTCAAAATTTTCTCACAAAATGTTAAATTCTAGACTTGTGGTTCCTAGAGAAAGCAAGGGATAGAATGAAAATGTAAAATGAAGAAGCCAATGTTGACCTTATAAGAGCCTCGCTTGAAAACTGTAATACTCTGCTGTCCTCTCTTAGACTATGTGCAAATGGGTAAATTGGTTTGCATGAGGCCAAGGGGTGGAGTGGTACAAATTTAGGAACAACGTCTAGAGCAGATGAATGTATGTGCCAGGGGAGTGGTCACAGGTGGAACCTTTTCTTGTTTAGGGTTTTCTATCTAGTCTCTATCTAATCTCCTTCCTCACCCCATCTTCCTCCACATTATCTGCAACTCTGGTGAGGTATAAAGAGCTATTTTCAAATGTGTTATATTAATACTTTCATTTTAAATAAAGTTAATATTTAATTTTTAATAGGTATTTTATACTGTACAATTTCATTCATATGAAGTACTTATTGATAGAGACAGAAAATGAAATGGTAGTTGCCAGGGGCTATAGGGAAGCAGAATGGGGAGGTGGTGTTTAATGAATACAATATTTCAGTTTTGCAAGATGAAAACATTTTGTGGGTGGATGGTGATGATAGTTTCACAACAGCATGAATGTACTTAGTGCCACTGAATGGTGCACTTAAAATGGTTAAAATAGCAAATTTTACATTATATATATTTTACCACAGTTGTTTTAAAAACCTGTGTTTTTGAAATACGAATAGGGCACATATGATCTTACAGATGACAGATATCATGTCATCTGGTCACCTCTAACTTGTTCTGAATTCAGTTCCCATCCCACCCCCAGAGAAATGCTTTAACGTCTTTTACCAAGTATGAAGAGGTGGCCTTATTTAGCTCAGGTTGTTCCCTAGTGTTTTCAGAATTCTTCCTTTTCTTAAACTGCTGGGACAGAGGTGAAGGTGGAGGGGTGGGAGCAACTTTACCAATAGGTGGGACTAAGTCAGGTTGAAGAGGGGACTGAACTAAGGACTAGGAAGTCAAAGGTCAGGCCAGGAGAGAAACCATCAAGCTCCCTTGACTCTTTCATTCCACCCACTTTTTTTTAAATCTTAAAGTTTTATTTGATAATTTTAACTTCATTTCATTTTCTTCAACTTTTATTTTAGGTTCAAGGATACATGCACATATTTGTTACATAGGTAAACCCGTTTCACAGGGGTTTGTTGTATAGATCGTTTCATCACCTGGGTACTGCGCCTAGTAGCTAATACCCAATAGCTATTTTTTCTGTCCCTCTCTCTCCTCTCACCCTCCACGCTCCAGTAGGTCCCAGTTTGTGTTGTTGCCCTCTATGTGTCCACGTGTTCTCACCATTCAGCTCTCACTTATAGGTGAGAACATGCAGTATTTGGTTTTCTGTTCATGCATTAGTTTGTTATTTGATTCCTTTTACCTCTACTATTGGTCTAAGCTTAATCTAAAATGAGGGTGGTGTTTAATTCTCTTAAGTGTAAAAAATAAGTAAATGCCTGTTACTTGAACATTTCTTTATGTAAATCTGTGATTATCCTTATTTGACTCTATCATTAAAGATTATGGGTCTACCATTCTTCTGGTCTGAGGCCCCAATCCCAGTGAGATTATGTCTTTGAAAATAAGATAAGCAACACATAAAAGTTCAAAAGAACATAAATTGTCTTAGATAAAAGAGCATTCTTTGAAAGTTGAAACCTATATTACCCTCAGCTCTTTATAGCTCTTCAAATTGTTGCCCATTTCTTTGGGGATTGGGGTCTAATCAGACAGCTAATATTGTGCCTTATTTCCTTCTATTTTTATTGATCACATTCTGAATACAGCAATTTATATCTAAAGCTTAAATGAAAATAACTGCCAGTTCCCTGATTTCCTTCCATCTCTCTATGTGTATGCCGGTACTCAAGAGGAGGTTGGTAACATTTTGGAAAAGGTCTTGGCATTTGCCTCAGCTCCCATAGACTGGGAGACTTAAAGAACAGACTTTTCTCACAGCTCTAGGCTGGAAAGTGCAAGATCAGGGGCTAGCACGGCTGAGCTCTGGTGAGGGCGCTCTTGCAGCTTTCCTCACATGGAGTTGTGGGGAGGGGCTCCAGTCCCTTCTTCTTCCTGAAAGGACATGAATCCCATCGGGGGTGCCAACCTCATGACCTCCTCTAAGCCTAATCACCTTCCTAAATCCCCACCTCCATCATGGGAATTGGAGATTTGACATATGAATTTTGAGGGGACACAAACAGTCCATAGTGGGATGTTATAGGCCTTTGTTGATGGTTGCTTATTAGAAGAAATGCCCTCTGAAAAGCTTAACAAACAAGGCAGAGAGATCAGTTTCAAAGAGAGCAGCGGTCGGGAAGGGGACTGCAATGCAGACAATGCAATGCCAGGAGCTATTCTGTAGTATTACAGACCTGTGAGAGGGGCTGCAGTATAGCAGGTAAGAGCTCAGGGTCTACCGACCTGGCTTGAAACTCCACTTCACCATTTATTAACCATGTAACCTTGGGCCTCTCTATAGATCAGTTTATGTATCCATAAAATGAGGATAAGGATAGTACTTACCTCATAGGGTTGTTAAGAGAGTTAGATGAGATATAAGCACAACAGCTGGTACATATTAAGAGATAGTGCAAAAACAAAGTCTTCAACAGATGCTGGAGACGATGTGGAGAAAAAGGAACACCTTTACACTGTTGGTGGGAGTGTAAATTAGTTTAACTGTTATGGAAGACAGTGTGGCGATTCCTCAGGGACCTAGAAATAGAAATTCCATTTGACCCAGCAATACCGTTACTGGGTATATATCCAAAGAATTACAAATCATTCTATTATAAAGACACGTGCACACGTATGTTTGTTGTGGTGCTGTTTACAATAGCAAAGACCTGGACCCAACCTAAGTGCCCATCATGATAGATTGGACAAAGAAAATGTGGCACATCTACACCATGGAATACTATGCAACCATAAAAAATGAGTTCATGTCCTTTGTAGAGACATGGATGAATCTAGAAACCATCATTCTCAGCAAACTGACACAAGAACAGAAAAGCAAACACAACATGTTTTCACTCATAGATGGGTGATGAACAATGAGAACACTTGGGCACAGGGAAGGGTACAACAGTTACTGGGATAGGTGGAAGGGAAGGGAGGGAAGGGACAGTGGGAGATGGGGAGGTTCGAGAGGGATAACACTGGGAGAAATGCCTGATGTAGGTGACAGGGTGGGGATGGAGACAGCAAACCACCATATCATGTATGTACCTATGCAACAATACTGCAGGATGCAGGAAATACACATGTACCCCAGATCCCAAAGTACAATTTTTAAAAAAATTGCCGAATTAAGATTGCATCCAGAAATGGGGTAAGGTAATCATTTGCTGAAGAAGAAATGAAGCAGAAAAGAGAGAATGTTCTTTGGTTTCCTTTTTCTGTATAAAAACCACCCTGAAAGTAGTAGTTTAACATATTATAACAAGGGTCATTCATTTTGTTCATGGATCTATAACTTGGGCATGGCCTGATGCGGAATGACCTCTCTGCTCCATGCACAGTCAGCTAGAGCTGCTCACCTGGGAGCTGAAAGACCCATTTCCAAGATGCGCCACTCACATACTGGCTATTGTATAGAAGCTCAGTTGGCCTGAGGGCTGGGAGTCTAGTTCTGTCCTCATAGGTCTCCACATGCTGCTTGGGCTTCCTTACAACATGGTGAGAAGGCCCTAGAGTGAGCATCCCAAGAGAAATGGAAGATAACAGTTGCTTAGGCCTTGGCCTTAAGAAACAAGTACAGCATCATTTCCACTGTATTCTATTACTTAAGTAGTCCTAGAGTCCAGAATCAAGGAAGGACACATAGACCCCACCTCTAAATGGAAAGAGTGTCAAAGAGTTTGTAGACTTATTTGAAACCTGCCACAACGTGTAACCCCAAAGCTTGCCCAGGCTCTGTATTATTTAATGAGTCTTCTGTACCTTCAGAGGGGAAAGAATGGCACACAGACACATCACTGTTGTCCACATCCTTTGATCTGTGAATTATTCTCATGTCAATGAGTAGTTGACAATGGAAAAGTCCTACTAAATTGATTTAACCCTAAAATGAGATCACTGAGCCTATTAACTCCAGGCTTCACTTGGTACTGATACCAACAGATGTTGTTGTCTATGTTATAGTTTACCTCGTCCATACATCTCTGTGGAAAGGCTTTCTTTTATCTTGACATTTCCCTCAAATTTCCTACAAGTATAATAAGTAATGATTAATTTATTGTGCCTTCTGCATCTAGTCATCATGAAAAAGTTATCATTTGTCATGCTTGTTGTCAGTTAACCTTCTTTTTCCAGAAAAGAAGCCAAATCCTATTATGGTAAAGTGTCCTGTTCACTCTCCTCTCTAGATATCTGAATTTTTGACTTAGAGAGTCAAAAATTTTGATTTTGTGTTATCTAAAGTAAGTTCAAGGTCATCTGTTCTAGAGAAAGGACAAGAAATAAATTTAAATTTCTATTAAGTCATTTTATATACTTAGTTTCTGTAAGGCAAACTTGTGCTCTCTTCTAATATACATATAATTTCCACATGATTGTAATATAAAAGTCTACTGTTTAAAGGTTTGAGTTCAATTTTATTCAAATAGGGAATAATTATTTTAAAGTACTTAATATGTTTTTATGTGTAGCCTTAGCATAATTGATAAAATGTTTAAATAATAAGGTAACAGGGATAAAAGTTGTATTTACTTCCAGAAGCACTAACATCTGCTTGCCTTAATATTTTAATCGTCTGATTCCTGTAAGTTACAGAAGAACTCTAATTCAATATCCTATTTGCTTCTGAGAAATAGCAGGCATGAGATACAGAATTTAGTTTAAAATGTTAAATTCCACCCAGACTCTAATAAGATTCTGTCTCTTTAAATATGAAAAACTTCTAAATAAACTTCATATTAGATAAAATTCCTTTTGACTCAAATTCATCTGGACTGTCTTTGATTTATGGTTATGTGGACCATACAAACTAATTCGACATCCATAATATGCATAGCATTAGTGAAAGCAAAAGTTCAGCAATTCCATTGAAAATGTACTACTTGCACTACTGTATCTGCTTCTGAATTATGGTACTTAGAATTTTGTGCCCTTAAGGGATTGTTTATTTTTCCAGACTGGTTAATGCATCAGGAACTTGGCTTCAAATAATTATTAAACAAACACCCTGACACCTTTTCTATGGGACTTATCAGAGCTGTGAAATTAATTGAAAATTGAGTATAGATAACAAATGGGAAATGCCCCCAGGAGTTTTTGTTTGTTTCAATTTAGGAAAATGCAAACATGCAGTTTTTAGCAGAGGAACCCTGAGCATCAGACTTTGCCTTGCTGAGACAGCGTTGAGCATACCCCTGGGTTACTGACCTAGGACAACACAGCCTGTGTGGCTGTGTGAGTCACTGGCCTCATCTTCAAAGACCGTATTTGGACAGTTTAACACTTCACATTGCACACTACC
The DNA here is from genome assembly GCA_963574635.1 of Cheracebus regulus. NCBI lineage: Eukaryota > Metazoa > Chordata > Mammalia > Primates > Pitheciidae > Cheracebus > Cheracebus regulus. The sequence goes on from CAUYQU010036315.1 coordinate 19,413, forward strand.
CAAGGCCTACCTAGGTTCTGAGGGGCATAAATACCTCGCATGCCTGTGTAATTGTAATGTTAGTTTTATCTACCCAGTGCTGGTAGAGTAGCTGACTGTGGGGCCTGAGCATCTGTTAGGATGAATTGCCTTACCTTCATATATTCTGTTTTTCAGAATTAGGAGACATCTCAGAGAGTGAAGATTGACTGCATACCTCTAACAGAGCTTAATTTAAGACAGGATTTGTGAGTTTGGTAGAAAATCCTATGAAGTATTCATTTTACTGTTGACTGAAGACCATACTCTGTATGGTGACCCTTATTCAGAATTTATAGCACAAACCTAGGGCCCCTGAACATGAGTATACTAAGTCTATATAGGTATATATAGACTAAGCCTATACCCTATTGGGGATCTCATGTGCTCACAGTACAGCTACACTCCTCTCAAAGAAATGCCATAGCTAAGGAGCAATGTTTTCAAAACAAATACCAGTGCAAATTAATTAGAAACAGGGTACTGCCTGATATTAGGAGCTCTGCATTCAGAGTGTGGAGCTCTCAAAAGTACATTTAGAGACATCTGGTCAAGATGAAGCAGCATGCTCACACTTCAATGAAACTTTTTTGTGTGAAATACCAATTAGTGTGACAAACAAAATATAAAAAGAGACCTCCAAAAAGACACTCTCAGGCTCAGAAAGATGAACAACTCCACAGAGCAGGAACAGCTTAGAAATGCTGAGTGGGATGTAGGCTACAGCCACAGGCTTGCAGGCTCCAGGTTTTGAAGCAGTCAGGCAGTGTTGGAGACCCCTCCCTGGGGTAAAGGAGACCACAAGTGTCTCACTGATTCAGGGGATCTGCACCTGACCTAAAGAAGAGGTGAGGTGCCCCACCTTTGCACTGCTCACGAAAGGAAGCTGGAAACCCTCTGCTGACCTGTTGCCTGGGCCTAGGGTTTTGTCTCTGGTTGCGGACAGAGGAAAGTATAGAGGGCAGTACTAATCAGCTTGTGGTGCAGAGGTGAGCCATGTTACCTGCTGGCTCAGTGACTGAGTTCACTGTAGCACTAAAATAGCTAGCTGGCAGGAGCCCCAATATACAACTATAAAATTCAATATAGATTAAATCCTTTTATTCAAAATGAGCCTGCAAATCCAAATTCCAAAACACATTAATAAATCTTGTGCCAAGAAAGACAGCCAAAACTCAACAATCAGAATATAATTGAATGAAATGAATTTTTAGAAACAGCTTAATAAAACTTTAAATTAGCTGCACTTAGGATTCTCAATGAGATGATTGAGGGAAAATTCCATTTTAAAATATCAAGAAATTATGAAACAAAAACAGGTGGAAATCTTTAAAAAGACCAGATAAAAAGAACCAATTAGAAATCTTAGAAATTCAAAATATAGACCCCAAAAACATAAATCTCAATAGATTGAATAAACTCTACACTGGACACAGTTGAAGAAAAGACTGATAGATTGGAAGATAATAATAATACAGAAATTCACCCAGCATAGAGTATATAGAGGTTACATTTTACATGAAGGGAAATTAGGCAATATGGAAGCTAGACTGAGAAGCTCCAAGATATGTGTCTCATAAATTAGAGTTCTGTCAAGACAGAGTGCAGGGAATGGTACAGAAAAATACCAAGTTTTTCAGAATTAAAGATAATTATGAAGATTTGATAAGTACATTCAAATATTAATATCTAGCAGGATAAAGATAAATTTCTACCTAAACACATAAGAGTCAAGCTGCAAAGTGTCAAGAATATAGAGAAATCTTGCTTGTAATCCCAGCACTCTGGGATGCCAACGCAGAATCACTTGAACCCAGGAGTTTGAGACCAGCCTGGGCAATAAAGTGAGATCCCATCTTTATAGTAAATAAATAAATAAATAGAAACCTTGAAAAGCTGCCAGAGAGAAAAGAGTGATAATCTACAAAAAAAATAACAGTTCTTCATCAGCAACAAACAATTAAGGAAAGATGTGGAGTAAATATTTTCAAAATGCCAAGGGAAAATAAACAGGCAACCTAAAATGTTTCCCAAGGAAGAAAATAAAAAATAAGTTTATATACATAAGAATTTTCTACACACAATCCTCACTAAAAAAAAAAATTTTAAAGACATATGGCAGTAAGAAGAAAAACATATTCAGAACGTAGCCATGGGAATCGAAGGGGAATGGCAAACACCAAAATTAATTATATAGGTTGGTAAATTTAATTAATGATTAACCATTTTTAAAAATCAGTATTTTTTGTTGTTTAAGCTAAAACTGCAACTCAGCATATACAATATGGAGGGATAAGAAAGAGTCTTCAATAGACAGGTAGAGCTGACCACACTATTTGGAAGGATAGAAATACTAGATACATTTAGACTTTGTTGGGAATTTTCAATAAATAAGACATATCGTTTTGGGTTTTTTTGTTTTTGTTTTGTTTTGAGACAGGGCTGTGCTCTGGAGTGCAGGCTGGAGTGCAGTGGTGCAATCTTGGCTCACCGGAACCTCCACGTCCTGGGCTCCAGCCATCCACCCATCTCGGCTTCCTGAGCAGCTGGGACTACAGGCGCATGCAACCGTGCCCAGCTAATTTTTGTATTTTTTGTAGAGATGGGGTTTTGCTACATTGGCCAGACTGGTCTTGAACTCCTGAGCTCAAGTAATCTGCCACCTCGGCCTCCCAAAGTGCTGGGATTACTGGTGTGTGCCACAGCACCCAGCTGTCAATAAGACATATCTTTTAAAAATTTACAGTAATAATTAAAATTATAGAAATGCAATCTATAGCTGCCGAGTCATAGGAGGAAAAAAGTAGAAACATGAAAGCAATCAGTCCAGGAAGAGGCCAAAGAACAAAAATGAACCAAAGATGTTTTTTAGAAAACATGATTTTTGTGTTAGAAAACACAAAACAAGGTGGTAGAAATACATTCAAATATATCTATTATTAATTATAACAAATGAAAACAGACTAAACTCACCTATTAAAAGGAAAAGATTATTCCATCTGCTAAATATTTTTTAATCCAGCTATATGCTGCTTTCTGGAGACACACCTAAAATAAAACTTTTCAGGAAGTTTGAAAATGATAGAATGGAAGAGGTACATATACCAAGCAAACTTTAAGAAAAAGAAAACTCATTCATGATTCAGTGAAATAAAAGCTTAGAAGTAGAAAAAAATTCCCTTGACCTAATAAGGCATATCACAAACTTTCTAGAAACATCATTCTTAGTAGTACAAATTAAAGTATTTCCAATAAAGTCAAAATAACAAAAGGATGCCCTCTTCACTTCCATTCAGTATTATACTAGAAGTCATCAGTGCAGTGATCAGAAAAATATATGACAGTTTTAAGAATTGGAAAAGTAAATAGGAAAGAGTCTCTCTCTCTTTTTTTTTTTTTAAGATTATATGACTTACACTGGGATTATAGGCACAAGCCACCATACCTGGGCTAGACTGTATTATTTTCTACAGGAAATCTACAGATAAACTTTTATAACCCATAAAAGACATTAGCAGGGTTTTAAATCAAAATCCAAAAGTAGCATTGCAATACACTAGTAATAATGAATTATAAAAGAGAAACACTCCATTCATTATGACACAGAAGCTATTAGATACCTGGTGCCATGGTCTGAATGTTTGTTTCCCCCTCAAAATGTATGTGTTTAAATCTAACCCCAAGGTGATATATTAGGAGGTGGGGCCTTTGAGAGGTGATTAGGCCATGAGGGCAAAGCCCTCATGAACAGGATTGTGTCCTTATAAAAGGGCTCCATGGCCCCTTCCATTATATGAAGACACAGAGAAAAGATGGTCATCTGTGAACCAGAAAGTGGGCCTGCACCAGACACCAAATCTGACAGCACCTTGATCTTGGACTTTCCAGCCTCCAGAACTGTGAGGAATAAATTTCTGTTGTTCAGAAGCCACTCACTTTATGGTATTCTGTGATAACAACCCAAACATACCAAAACACTTAGGAAAATACTTAACCAAAATGTGTAAGCTCACTATGGAGACACTTATAAAACTTGATTGAGGGCATAAAATTAAACCTTGGCCAGGTGCAGTGGCTCACGCCTGTAATCCCAGCACTTTGGGAGGCCAAGGCAGGCAGATCACAGGAGATAGAGACCATCCTGGCTAACACAGTGAAACCCTGTCTCTACTTAAAACCCTGTCTCTACACGTGCCTGTAGTCCCAGCTACTCAGGAGGCTGAGGCAGGAGAATTGCTTGAACCTGGGAGGTGGAGGTCACAGTGAGCCAAGATTGCACCACTGCACTCCAGCCTGGGCAACAGAGCAAGACTCCATCTCAAAAAAAAAAAAATTAAACCTTAATAAATTAGAGATATGCTGTGTTCGTAGTTTAGAACAGATTTCAATTTTCTCCAAAACGAAGACTGATAAAACTGACTACCTTCAAATTAAAAATTTATGTTCAACAAAAAACACCATAAATAAATCAAAAAGTAAACTATGGCTTGGAAAAGATACTTGCAATTCATATAATTAACAAAATTAATATTAGAATTTACAAATGAGGCCAGACATGGTGGCTCACACATATAATCCCAGCACTTTGGGAGGCCAAGGCAAGAAGATCACTTGAGCCCAGGAGTTCAAGACAAGCCTGAGCAACATAGTAGAACCTCATCTCTACAAAAAATTTAAAAATTAACTAGGCATGGTGGTACACACATGTGGTCCCAGCTACTCAGGAGACTGGGATAGAAGGATTGCTTGAGCCCGGAACATCAAGGATGTAGTAAGCTATGATCATGCCACTGCACTCCAGACTGGGTGACAAAGTGAGACCCTGTTTTTTAAAAAAAAGAATTTACAAATGAATAAGAGAACAAAACAACTGAATAGAGAAATGGGCAAAGGATATGCACAGGCAATTCACAGGAGAAACAACTCAAATGAATACACAGGAATAGAAGCTTAATCTCAAAAAAATGAGAATGAAAGTGAAATGAGATGCCATTTCGCCTCCATCAGGTTGACAGAAGTTAAAATGCCTGAGAATCCTAAATGTTGGCAAGCAACAGAATCTCTCCTATTCTGCTAATAGAAGCATAAATTGGTAAAGCGCTTTGAAAAATATTTTAGTCATATCTACTAAATTTAATATTTTTATTTTGCTACTAATCAGAAATCCCATTTGGGTTTATATCTAAAGTAATTCTACTGCAGGTGGACATCGAGTCATGCAGTAGGATCTTCACTGCAACATTGCAATAGTGAAAAAATGCAAACAGCCTAAATGCCCATCCACAGGAAAGTGGGTGAATAAAGTGTAGTATAATTATGTAATGAATACTCTTCACTAGTTAAAATGAATGAACAGGCCTTTACATATTTCCATGGATAAATCTCAAAAACATACTGTTGAGCAGAAATAGCACATTTCAGAGCAATATTGTTACAAACCAACAATATACTACATATTTTATGCATACCACATATTTTATGCATACATATATAAGTAGTAATGTTACTACAATGCATGAGAATGGTAGAACAGTGAATACAGGGTAGGGGTCACTTACAAAATTTGATTGAGGACATAAAATTAAACCTGAATAAATTAGAGACATGCCATGTTCATAGTTTGGAAGAGATTTTAATTTTTTCCAAAGTGAAGATTGATGAAACTACCTTAAAGCAAGGAAGAAGAGGGAGAGAACTGGGGAAGGAACTACAGGGAGCATCAACTCTTTTGTAATGTTTTATTTCTTTAAAAACATAATGCTGATATACCCAAAGCAAAAGATTTGTTAGAGCCCGGAAGCAGATAAAAGGATCTTTATGTTATTGTTCTTTACATTTTCCTTTATATTTGAAATGTTTCACAGATTTTTTGAAGATAATGAATTTTAAATCTAAATGAAAATGTTTTGGGCATAACTTTAAAAGCCACATCTCAGCTATATCCTATCCCCAAAACTGCTACTGAAAAAAGGGTTATTTCACTTCACACCCACAAATATTTGTTGAGTTTTGGTCTGCGCGATGCTCTGGGATATACTAGAAACCCAAATGCACTTGGTCTCTGCCTTCATAGGACTCTGAATCTCCAGGGAAGACAGACACTGGGCAGGTAGGGAAGCCTGTCATTATTGGAGAAGTCCACAGACAGATGGGTTTAGATGGGTCCTGCCCAGAAGGTAGAGCCCAGCTGGCCTGGCAGCTCTGCTCAAACCAGATTGCAGCTGTGTTCTCCTGGGAATATGAACTGGGAAATGAGAGGGGATGGGCAGTTGGCAGGGAGACCAGCAGCTAAAAGGATAAGAGGCAGAGCCAGCCTCTCAGAGGAGGGCTGTGATGGGGTGAGGGCTCAGAAGGTATGGGGTAGAGAAGAGATGTTCAGAGTCGAAGATGAAGCTGGCTGGTGGCTGAAGGAGAAGGGAAGGGTTGCAAAAAAAATCAGGAATGCAGGGAGTGGCTGAGTCACTTGAAAGGAGGCACTTGACTTCCTACTGCTTCAAGGGGACCCGATAACCTGCCCCCAGCACTGCATAGGACGCAGAATTACCCTGGAGAGCTCTGCTTCCCTAGGCAGTCAACTTTGGCTGACTTGGGTTGCCCTGACAGAAGGAGGGGACATTATGGGAAGCATGGAGCACTCCAAGAAATACCACTGCTGCCACAGCTCCTGTGGTGCTGTAAGCGACGAAGTTCACCTTGTCTTGGGGTGACAGACCATTTCTGAATACACAGACCTGCTCCACATTCTCTAATAGTTGCTGGACTTTTGACCAAATGAAGAATACCTAGCCTCTTTCCATCAAGCACAGCCCAAAATGTGGCTTCTTCCACACTGTCCCGTGCAGGATCTAGGAAAGGCCAGGGGTCTCCTGGCTTTCTATAAGCCCATCTCTTTGGCCTTTTCTTGGTTTGGTGAGGCCGAGCTGTGTGGTACAGATTGCCTTTTCCCTATCACTGCAATTCTGGAAAATAAACCTAACACTACTCAAGAGGTAGCAAGGACAGTGGTGTGAGGAGTATGGATACCCAGCACAATTGACCGCATTACATCCCGGTTCTGCCACTAACTACATTCCTTTATGTGGAACACCTACCCCCTCTTGTGCCTCAGTTTCCTCCTCTGTAAGTGGGGATAATCACAGCACCACCTCGTAGGATTAAAATAGTTAATACATGGGAAATGCATGGGATTACTCCTGGGACACGGGAAGTGCTAGATCAGCCCTGGCAGTCATCACCATTGTTTACTACATAACTTGAGTCTCCATTCTTTGCTACCAAAAGAACTAGTTATAAAGAAAAATAATATTTTTGTTTTCTTTTTTGTTTGTTTTGCAGCAAAACTTATGTTATTCCTTTGCAGTGCAGCTGTCCTGTAGATTTTGAGTTCCATATCACTTTGATTCAGTCTCATCAAGCCTTCGCTATTGAGCCAACATCAGGTAAGAGTGTCAAGATTTCAAGTTTCCAATTTCTTCTGAGTTCTCAAAGAGAGGATTTGAAAGTAGGTGTCAAGTTCTAAAAACAAGAATAAGCTGCATTCGAATATTATGTTTTCAAACACGTAACAGTAATGAATTTTACACATATCTGAGATGATGTAAATTGGAACTGGACACTTCAGAATAACAACACTTTGGGATAATTTGTATCATGTAGCTAATTTTTAATAATGTTCAGGTAAGTTTCTTCCACGATCGAAACTTGAAATCAGAAATTGATCCATTCCCATTCAAAGTTTGACTCCTAGTACATCCTTGGTTTTATATCAACCTTACAATTCAATTTCAGATAAAATACGGGCCGGGCGCCATGACTCATGCCTATAATCCCAGCACTTTGGGAGGCTGTGGCAGGCGGATCACCTGAGATCAGGAGTTTGAGGCCAGCCTGGCTAACATGGTAAAACCCCGTCTCTACTAAAAATACAAAAATTAGCCGGCATGGTAGTGGCACCTGTAATCTCAGCTACTCGGGAAGCTGACACGGGAGAATCACTTGAACCTGGAAGACAGAGGTTGCAGTGAGCTGAGATTGCTCCACTGCACTCCAGCCTAGGCAACAGAGCCTGACTCCATCTAAAAAAAAAAAAAAAAAAATGGAATCTTCTTTCTTCCAGAGCTTTCAGAATCCTAGTGAAGGGTCTGATGAATTTGTCTCATTTGTGGTGTGGACAGAATGTCTTTGCATGCCCCAGAGGACATAGATCCCTAGGCTGCTAAGGACATTTGAAAGTGAGATTTTACACCTAAGGTAATCTCTGCTTCCCGGTTCCTGTTTCTTGATATTTAGGTTTGGAATTTAAATATCTGTCCACAGTGGTCTACTGTGGTCTACTGTGGACAGATATTTAAAACTGTTAAATTTAAACAATTTAACAATTGCTAAAATTGTTTTAAGTCTGTGTATTCGTTTACAACTCTTTCAGTGCTGCAGTTACATATTTTGTCCAACAAATGACTGTTTAAAGCAGAAACTGTGAATTAATTCTACATTATGAAATGTACATAGATTATTTTCTAGAGGACCAGGAGCCATTCTGAGATTTTTTTAAATATAAGGTAACCACTGTTTATATTGCAAAAAAACAGGACTTGATTGTCTTTCCAGAGAAAAGAGGCTTATTATTTTCAGCTGTTTGGGCCTAAAAAATAAAGGAAAATATATGATCACTAAAATTATACTAAACAAGATAATATTTCAGATGTTAAGTATAGTTGATATTCTCACAATAGGCCTTTCAGTGGGTCCCTGCCCCTCTGATGGTCCATAATTCTATTAAGTTCCATGGGCAGAAGGGACTACTACAATTTCTCAGCAGTCATGATGGGAGCCGCTTTAGACAGGTCAGCATGCAGGTTTACAAGTATGACTGAGGTGGGTACAGACAGGAGGCCAGGAATTTATGGTGTTGGAATGAACTCATGAAGGCCTTAAGACCTTGAACTGAGCTGACATCAGTAGCCAGGAAAAGGAAGAAAAGCTCAACACCTTATGGCTTAGCCATACTTCTTAAAAAACTGTGACCTAAGACTCAGAATATTAATTTACCCAAAGGGTTTTGAAACACAACCTATTCAAAACAGGGTACTATATGGATATAAAAATACAGCATTAAGCAGAATTGACTGACAACTATGTATGACACACTTTAAAAAATCATGCAGGCCTTTCCTCCAGTGCTCAGATTATAATATGCACAGCCACATAATTCAGACAAATGCATGGTATGTAAGATACTTTGTCTGATTCATCAGATAAGATTTTGTAGTTGTTTTGGTACTTTATTACTTAATATTTTAAATTTGTCTTTTAAGTGAAATTAAATTGAATATACCAGTTTGGAGTTGAGAAAGAGGGGAGTGCTAGGGACATAAATTTGGGTGTCACTGGGTGTTGTACATTTGTACAGCCATTGGACTGGACATGAGGTCACCTTGGGAGTGAGTGTGGATACAGAAGTGCACTGAGGATCACTCAGACACTCAGAGGACAGCAAGGGGAAATGGATCCAGGAACAAAGAAAGACCAAGGAAGAAAATCAGGAACGTGCAGGGCAAGAGAAGAGAGTGAAGGAAAGAAAGAAGGAAGCCAGGCAAGTCAGGGGTCTTGAACTTTAAGATCCCTCTTTTGCCATCCAATGAATGACCATCCAATGAATGACCATACAATGATCCATCCAATGAATGACCTGCATTGTATGGATAGTGCTGCTGATGTGGCTTTTCAAACTGGTCTTATGGGCTCCACCCTTCAGCCTCCTTGGTAGCTATTTTATGAGTCTCAAGGCAACATTGGCCCACCAGTCTCAGGAACGTTCCTGGTTTGGCTCCCCACTTTGTTGATCTATCAGTACATCTTTGACTATTATACTTCTGAGGTTCCAGGATTCCACCTGCAGTGGAGAAAGCCTTGGCTGCATGGAGAGTGAGTGCAGCTCAGGCGGTCTTGTGCTCACTGGTCTCCTGACTTGCCAGACATCTGGCCGGACTCAGAGGCCGCACAGCTGGCCAGTCATGGATGGCTTTTTGGCCACAAGGCATTATTGCCTCCTTTTACAACTTGGGTTCACATAGACTGAGAAGCTGGGCTAATTTTAGACAATGAGCATGTATATTTGTAGACACTGTTTCAAGCACGTGTTTGGCAACCAATTTCTAAAAGACTTGTGGGAACGTCTTTAGTCTGTTAGGTTATGAAGCCACATCTTCTCTAGGAACTAGAAGCATCATCTATGCACACCTTCCATGCATTTTGTGCTCAAGTTTGCCAAAGGAAAAAAATGTGAATCAAGCTATTAATAATTCTGTTTATAAGATATGCCCTCAGCTTTGACTCAACTGGCCATCCTTAAGATGCAGGTGTGTGCTGCAGCTGTCAGAAGGTGGACCCGCTGCTGGTGGTGCCAAGATATTTCTGAGATTAGGGGAAATGAATAAAGGATTTTGTGACCTTCCTGTACTGCTGACAAGAAATCATATACAACCAAAACTTCAAGAACACTCTGTTGATAATTTTGGAAGAGCCAGCAATACACAACTTTGGCCAAGATATTTTATTTTTCTATGAACTCTCAGAGAAATATTGACCAAGATCTTATTCATGTCGGAGATCAGGCAAATGCCACAAAAAACTTTTTTACACTTGTCTACTTGTCACTATGTTGTGATCCTGGACATTCCCTTGTCAAATATGCAAAGGATCTAACTCATATAAATGGTGAATTATAGCATTAAATGGACAGCTAAACAAGAGTTCCTTGGGGGCTATTGCTTAGAGTTCTTATATAAAGTTTCAATAAGTTCATTCTCTCTTTTTTTAATTGTGAGAAATATATAAGCCACTTACAAATAATTTTATATTTTGCATTTTCTTCTGAAATGCACCTTTCTTACAACTTTATATTGGTTTGGGAGTAAACCCAGAGCCTCTGCCCTTGCTTTGACCTCAAACCACTCTTTGATTCTAGACATTACCTGAGGGCCACCAATCCAGCAGGAAGCACCTTCCAGCAAAACATGTACCCCCATCCTCCAGCATGAGCACAGGGACACCAAGAGCACTGTACCCTGCCTGTCAAGGTTCAAGGCTCTTTCATGCAGCACCTGCTCTGGGAAGCCTGTCTGAACTCACCCCTAGTCCAATCACGCCATCTCAGCTGAACTCAGCCATACTCCTGGCCGAAGCTGCCACTGTGCTACCAATTTAGATTTCAAAAAGGAGCACATGCTGGCTCCTTTTTGCCTCTGTTTTCTCCAAAGACCCCTTGGCCCCTGGCTGAGGTATTTTATCACATAATAAGCCCTACCTGCAGGGTCCAGCAGCCTTTGGGAGTCCAGGGCAGAGCCGTTACATCCACAGAGGAGAATGATGAGGGGAGGTTGCCCCTACTTCTCTGCCCCTCCTCACTGTACTCCTGCAGACAGGTGAGACAGAATACTCCCAAAGCCCAGCACAAACTGTGCAGGGGACGGATCAGGATTGTCAAGGGGATAAACGGTAAGACCAGATCTCCAGCACACAGTGCGGGCCTGCATAAAATGCTTCTTGCTGGTAGTTAGGACCATGATAAACAGCCTCATCCCAGAAAACTACTGGTTATATGACTGCTTAGAGAAATGACAACATGCAGGTTTTGGCCAGGTTCACTTCCAACACGTGATGGAAATTAGTGAGATAACCAGCAAAGGGCTTCTGACAATCTTCCAGGTCAGCAAACAGAAGAACAGCCAGGGGTCATATGTAGGGTTGGAAGAGAGTGCTCATGAGAGGTAAAATTGAGACATCAGACCTTTAAAAGATTTTCCAAAGCACCAAACCCAATAGTGAGGAAGGGAGAATAATTAGGGACACTTAATATATGATATGGAAATGAGTTCCCTAGCTTTTAGAGGGCATAGGTAATTAATTAATAATGGCACACTGAAGAAGTCAGGAAAAGCTGGACAGGTAGGTGGCAATTTTCTGTCACATTGGTAGCAATGGCCAGTTTTACCTGGTGCTCAATATACCCTTGATGGTATATTGAGTATATATACCAGATGGTATACCAGATGGTACACTGTGGCAGTGGTTGCACACAGTGTGGCTAGTGTGATGTTCATAATTGCTTCTATTTGCTAATTGTTAGCCACATGCCAGGTGCAGTGCTAAGCACATCACATATGCCATCTCATTTAATTCTACAACCTTGTCCAAGAGGACCATTTGATGGGCTATCATTCTGGACTGGTTGAGCTCAGTTGACCACAGCAGCAGTCAGTGAACTTGACCCAGAGGACAATGCCTTACCTTGATGAAGCTCTTACCTCAGACCTCTACTGCTCATCCAGAAGTGCTTGTTCCAGCAAGGCCCGAAGAAGTCAGTGATGGTTTGACCCAGCCTCTCACCCTGCTGGGAAAGCCAGTCTTCCAGGAGGCTGGAAGAGAATGCGGCTTTCATGATGGACAGCAGGCACTTCTGCGGGTCCCACAGTGCTGGTCTGGGGTAGGTGCTGTGCCAGAAAACAGGCAACAGCAACAACAGAGGGAAAAAAAGAGTCACTCTAGGTATATAAATAAGTATAGAAGAAATGAGGTTAAGCAAATATAAATATTTCTTTAAAAAATGGCTTTATAAAAAATGAAATATGTTTGTTATTTTAAAAATTAAAACACTGAAGAAAAGTACCAAACCTAAGTTGAAAAAACATTACCAAGAATCTCACCACTCCAGAAATAACCATCACAAACATTTAACTCTCCCTCCAGATACCTCTCTATGCTTATGAACAAAGAGGGGAAAGAGGGAGGCTGGAGGCATATGATAATGCAGAGACAAAAAATCTACAAGAAAACTTGGATCATCTGATACATCAAAATGTTGTTACTTGATATTGACTGAAGAAAAAGTGAAGCTAACAGGAATTGGTGAACTTCCTTGATATACAAAATATTCATTCCTAAAATTTGTTGCTAAAATTAAGAAAAGAGATAATGAGGCCGGGCACAATGACTCACACCTGTAATCCCAGCACTTTGGAAGGCTGAGGTGGGCGGATCATGAGGTCAGGAGTTTGAGACCAGCTGGCCACCATGGTGAAACCTCATCTCAACTAAAAATACGAAAAATTAGCTGGGTGTGGTGGCACGCACCTATAGTCCCAGCTACTTGGGAGGCTGAGGCAGGAGAATTGCTTGAACCCAGGAGGCAGAAGTTGCAGTGAGCTGAGATTGCAACACTGCACTCCAGCGTGGGCGACAGAGTGAGACTTCATCTCAAAATTTTTTTAAAAAAGAGATAATGAAAGCATTAAGAGGTCAGAGCCACTGTCTTCTTCAACTGTGTGCTTCACCTTCAGCTGGAATCTTGGCCATGGAAAACAGGAAACAGGCCAGGCGTGGTGGCTCGCACCTGTAATCCCAGCACTTTGGGAGGCCGAGGTAGGTGGATCAGGGCGTCAGAATTCAAGACCAGCCTGGCCAGCATGGTGAAACCCCGTCTCTACTAAAAATACAAAAAATTAGCTGGGCATGGTGGCAAAAGCCTGTAATCCCAGCTACTCGGGAGGTTGAAGTAGAATTGCAACCAGGAGGCAGAGGTTGCAGTGAGCCGAGATTGCGCCACTGAACTCCAGCCTGGGCTACAGAGTAAGACCCCATTGAAAGAAAGGAAAAAAGAAAGAAAGGAAAGGAGGGAAGAAAACAGAACGTGTGTACTTTCTCCCTCCCCTCTTAAAACTCCCACTTTGTTGAATCTTTCTGTGTTTTC
>CAUYQU010036316.1:0-17731 GCA_963574635.1 Cheracebus regulus
TGTTTCTTTTTTGAAAAGATGAACAAAACAGATCACTAGCCAGTCTAATAAAAAAAGTGAGAAGAATCAAATAGATGCAATAGAAAATGATAAAGGGGATATCACTACCAATTCCACAGAAATACAAACTACCATCAGAGATGACTACAAACAACTCTATGCACATAAACCAGTAAACCTGAAAGAAATGGATAAATTCCTTGACACTTGCACCCTCCTAAGACTAAACCAGGAAGAAGTTGAAACCCTGAATAGACCAATAACAAGGGCTGAAGTTGAGGCAGCAATTAATAGCCTACCAAACAAAAAAAGTCCAGGTCCAGATGGGTTCACAGCCAAATTCTGCTAGATGTACAAAGAGGAGCAGATACCATTCCTTGTGAAAATATTCCAAACAATACAAAAAGAGGGAATCCTCCCTAACTCATTTTATGAGACCAACATCATCCTGATACCAAAACCTGGCAGAGACTCAACAAGAAAAGAAAACTTCAGGCCAATATCCATGATGACCATAGATGCAAAAATCTTCAAGAAAACACTGGCAAAGCAAATGCAACAACATCAAAAAGCTTATCCACACAATCAAGTAGGCTTCATCCAGAAGATGCAAGGCTGGTTCAACATATGCAAATCTATAAATGTAATCAATCACAGAAACAGAACGAAAAACAAAAACCACATGATTATCTTAATAGATGGAGAGGAGGCCTTTGACAAAATTCAACAGCCCTTTAGTCTAAAAACCTCAATAAACTAGGTATTGATGGAACATATCTCAAAATAATGAAAGCCATGTACAATAAACCCACAGCCGATATCATACTGAATGGGCAAAAACTGGAAGCATTCCCTTTGAAAACTGGCACTAGACAAGGATGCCCTCTATCACCACTCCTATTCAATAAAGTATTGAAAGTTCTAGCCAGAGCAATCAGGCAAGAAAAAGAAATAAAAGTATTCAATTAGGAAAAGAGGAAGTCAAATTGTCTCTATTTGCAGATGACATGATTATGTATTTAGAAGACCCCATCATTTCCATCCAAAACTTCCTTAAGCAGATAAGCAACTTCAGCAAAATCTCAAGATACAAAATTGACGTGCAGAAATCACAAGGATTAATATAAAGCAATAACAGACAAACAGCCAAATCATGAGCAAACTCCCACTCACAATTGCTACAAAGAGAATAAAATACCTAGGAATACAATTAACAAAGGATGTAAAGGACCTCTTCAAGGCGAACTACAAACCACTGCTCAAGGAAATAACAGGGGACACAAAAGGATGGAAAAATATTCCATGCTTATGGTTAGGAAGAATCAATATCATGAAAATGGCCATACTGACCAAAGTAATGTATAGATTCAATGCTGTCCCCATCAAGCTACCATTGACCTTCTTCACAAAATTGGAAAAAAACACCTTAAACTTCTATGGAACCAAAAGAGAGCCCACATAGCCAAAAAAATCCTAAGCAAAAAGAACAAAGCTGGAGGCATCATGCTACCTGACTTCAAACGATTCTACAAGGCTACAGTGATCAAAACAGCATGGTACTATTATTAAAACAGAGATATAGACCTGTGGAACAGAGGCCTTGGAAGCAACGCCAAACATCTACAACAATCTAATCTTTGACATACCTGACAAAAGCAAGTGATAGGGACAGGATTCCCTGTTTAATAAATGGTGTTGGGAAAACTGGCTAGCCATGTGCAGAAAGCTGAAACTGGACCCTTTTCTGACCCATACACTAAAATGAACTCCAGGTGGATTAAAAATTTAAACATAAAATAATACCATAAAAACCCTAAAAGAAAACCTAGGCAATACCATCCAGGACATAGGCATAGGCAAGAACTTCTTGACTAAAACACCAAAAGCAATGGCCACAAAAGCCAAAATAGACAAATGGGATCTAATTAAACTTAAGAGTTTCTGCATAGCAAAAGAAACATTCATTAGAATGAATCAGCAACCAACAGAATGGGAAAAAATATTTGCTAGCTACCTATCTGACAGAGGGCTAGTATCCAGAATCTACAAAGAACTAAAGCAGATTTACAGGAAAAAACAAAAACAAACCCATTCAAAAGAAGGATATGAACAGATATTTTTCAAAAGAAGACATTTATGTGGCCAACCAACATATGAAAAAATGCTCATCATCACTGGTCATTAGAGAAATGCAAATCAAAACCATATTAAGATACCATCTCACTCCAGTTAGAATGGCGATGATTAAAAAATCTGGAGACAGCAGATGCTGGAGAGGATGTGGAGAAAAAGGAACACTTTTTCACTGTTGGTGGGAGTGTAAATTAGTTCAACCATTGTGGAAGACAGTGTGGTGATTCCTCAAGGACCTAGAAATAGAAATATAGAAATTCCATTTGACCCAGTAATCCCATTACTGGGTATATACCCAAAGGATTATAAATCATTCTATTGTAAAGACACAAGCACACGTTGGTTCATTGTGGCACTGTTTATAATAGCAAAGATCTGGACCCAACCCAAATGCTGATCAATGATAGTGTGGAGAAAGAAAATGTGGCACATATACACCATGGAATACTATGCAGCCTTAAAAAACGATGAGTTCATGTCCTTTTTACGGACATGGATGAATCTGGAAACCATCATTCTCAGCAAACTGACGCAAGAACAGAAAACCAAACACCTCATGTTCTCACTCATAGGGGGGTGTTGAACAATGAGAACATATGGACACAGGGAGGGGAACATCACACACTGAAGTCTGTTGGGAGGTGGGGGACTAGGAGAGGAAAAGCAGGGGCTGGGGAGGTTTGGGAGGGATAACACTTGGAGAAATGGCTGATGTAGGTGACGGGGGATGGAGACAGCAACCACCATGGCATGTGTGTACCTATGCAACAATCCTGCAAGATCTGCACATGTACCCAGAACTTAAAGTACAAAAAAAAAAAAAATACGAAAACTTCTGTTCTATGCAGACTGATAGAAAAATGGGCAAAAAGTTGATGAGCCACTTTACAAAAGGAGATATTTAAATGCTCAATAAGTATATAAAATTTGCTTAACTATATTAATAATTATTCATATAAATATTGAAATTGTAATGCAATACTTATTTATACACATCAGAATGGCTAAACTGAAAAAGTAATACTCTTCTAGATTTTCATTAAGATGTGGAGCAACAGAAACTCTCACAGACTAGTACTGAAACATGTATTTATACAATCATTTTGGAAACTGGAAGTATATAGCAAAAGTGAACATACATCTACTACTCTATCACACACTAATTCTACTAATTCTCTCATTCTATGTCCAACACACAATATATGTTAAAAGGCATGTATGAAATGTTTGTAGCAGTTCTAATAGTAGTAGAACTATAATACAAGCCATATGCCCACCAACAATAGACTAAATAAATATATAGAATATATTAATAAAATAGATTACCATATAACAATAATAAAAAAACTATAAGTGTACACCAAAACGTAGGCATATGCTGAGCAGAAAGTCAGACAATAATTAAAACATATTGTATTACCTTATATAAATTCTAAAATGGGCAAATGTAATCCATTTTGTTAGAAGTCAGAATACTAATTACTCTTCAGTTAAGAAGTCGAAAACTGATAGAAAGTTTAAAAGGAGGAACAATTTAGGGACCGGCAGTATTTTGTAGATCAGTCTATTAAATAGTCATGTGGCTGAGTTCAAGTGAAGGTATGGTAATCTCTCATATGTTATCCACATGTTATTTCATGAAATTTATAGATTTTACCCTATATTTGAAAAAAGTGGTATTTGTTGATGTGCTTAATTTATGAATCTTGTTATCTGGAGATTATCCTGTATTATCTAGCTTGGGCTAAAATTCAATCACATATGTCCTTGTAAGAGGGAGACTAAGAAAGATCTGATACATAAAGAAGTAGATGGATATAAAGATGGAGAAAGATTTGAAGATGTGGGAGTGATGTGGCCAATAGCCAAGGAATCCTCACCAACACTAGAAACTGTGAAAGGCAAGAAACAGATTTTTCTCCACAGTTTCTGAAAGGACTGTGCCCTGTTAACATCTTGATTTTGATATGGTGATACTGATTTTAAATTTCTGTCCTCCATAACCAAGAGAAAATAAATATCTGTTATTGTGAACCACCAAGTGTGTAGTAATTTGTTACTATAGGAAACTAACACATATGGTAATTCATCAAGCTATAGATATGCTTATGATTTGTGATTTTTTTATGTTTCTGTTACAACTCAGTAAAGAGTTCACTAAAAATTCAAAGCATAAAGAACAGGTTTAAATGAGGCATGAATTTCTTCAGTAAATATTAATTATAAAGTTTTTATTCTATCCAAAAATTCTGCAATTACGGAGAATTTAATGAGAAAAATGGAAAATATCTCAGTCCTAGTGGAAAAAGCAGGTTAAACAAATTGCCATAGAGTCTAAATTTCTTTGATAAAGACTTAAGAGCCGGTAAGAAAAATCTGAGGCCTGAAGTATGTTAGTAGATAAAGAAGAAAAGTGAAGTTCTCCCTAGTAAAGAAATCTACTTACAAAGGCAACTATCTGCAAAGGATGATGAGATAACCACTACATTCGAGAAATTAAAAGCTAAGCTGATAGGACACAGGGTAAATTAGAGGGAACTAAATATCCACCAATTTTCTTTCTGTTCCTCTTTTATAGTTTAGAGCTGTTACTGGACAATAGCTTCCTTTCAGGAACTATAATTCCTAGTCATCTTTCTTCTAAGACCATATTTCCTATTACCGATAAAATGTTCTATTCTACCAACAAAAATAAATAATTTGACCAAGGTAGTAATAATTAAGTCTGCCTTAACTCTTTAGTTCTTTGTCTGCCAAGAGGATGCAGAGAAGACTCTGGGATTCTAAAGAAATTTTACTGATGAGGAGCTGCGATCCTCTGTAGGAGGAGAGGCATTCTGATTTCGGGTGTTCTCAGCCTTTTTGCACTGATTTCTTCCCATTTTTGTGGATTTATCCACCTGTCATCTTTGTAATTGCCGACTTTCAGATTGGGTCTCTGAGTGGACGTCCGGCTTGTTGGTGATGAAGTTTTTTCTGTTTCTTAGTTTTCCTTTGGAGGGCGCCTCTTCCCCACAGAGCTGGGCCTTCCCTGGTTCAGCTGTGCTTGGTCTTAGTCCTCAGTGCTTCCAATTGCTGTTCTCCTTGTGGGGATGGGACCGGTTGAGCCTGACTAAAAGGGCATCCAGTCCCGTACACTCCGCACAGAGAAGCGCCGCGCCGGCCAAAAGAGTCGCGCTGGTGACCCGTGTGGCTCCTCTGCCGGGAATCTCCCGGTCTGTGGGCAACAAAAATTCGTCGGAAAGTGCGGCGTCCATTCGGTCTCTGTGCTTTCACTGGGAGCTACATTCCTGAGCTGTTGCTAATCGGCCATCTTGGATCTCTCCCCTATTCTTGACTTTTTAAGTTGCTATAAAAGTTGTAGACTCAATTTTGGAATTCCCACAGAAGAAACTGGAAAGGATTTTGATTTAGCATTTTGTGGAATGAATAGATAATTTTGGGGAGAAGTGAATTCTTTTAACAATATTGTATCTTAAAATCAATAAACACACTGTATCGCATTTGTTTAGGTTTTTAATTTCTCTCAAACTTTTGAAGTTTTCACTGTAGAGATCTCACAAGTTTTATTTGATATATCCTTAGGTATTGATGCTTTTTGATATTACTCTATGGGGTATCATTTTAAAAATTGTTACTTTGTTATTGGTTTTTAGGAATACAATTAATTGTTGTATACTGAATTTTTCACACATTTATTCTAATATGTTTTATGTAGATTCTTATTGCATTTTTTTCTGTATATAATCTGAAAATACCATATATTGCTCTCTCCTTCTGTCTTTTTGTCTTACTGCACTAGCAAGGACCTTTCTAACACACTTGAAAAAGAAGATGAAAGGTAATAGTGGGCATCCATTATTTCCCAATCTTAAGAACATTTCAGTAGTTTATTGTTAGGTACGATATATGCTATGGGTTTTCTTTGGCGGCTCTATCCGGTTAAGCAAGTTTCTTTTTATTCTTACTTTGTTAAGTATTTTCTTTATGAATGATGAATTTGGCCAAATGCTTTTACATTTCATCATGATTATAAGATTTTTCTTAATTTTTCTCTTATTGAGGTGAATTACTTTGATTTAAAAAAAATTTAAATGTTAAGTAACCTTTGCATTCCTGGAGTAAACTCTATTTAGTTGTGATATATTCTCTTTTTTATATATCATTCTATCAATTGCTAATATTTTGATTAGGATTTTTGCAACTCTGCTTATGAAAGAGATTGGTCTGTAATTTTCTTTTTCTTTTTATTTATTTTTTTAGTTTTTTTCTTTTTTTAAAAATTACTTTTCTATTACTTGATTAATGCTAAGATACCATTGATTTTTTTTTTTTTTTAAAGAAAAAAAGAAAGAGAAAAAGTGGGAGAGAGAACAGAATTCTTGCTCTATTGCCCAGGCTGCAATATATCAAAAACCTCTTTTATGCCGTCAGTTATACTTAACAACAGAGACAGAAAGGAATACAGGAAGAAAATAACAGTCAACCAATATTTCATTTAAGCCTGTGAGATACTATGTAAATACTAAAGAGTAATTCACTTTCTGTTACATAGTCACTTTCAGAATGGGTGTATTATAAATTAACACTGTGACGTCAAAATCTCCTGCCATTATTGTGTGGGAGTCCAAATCTCTTTGTAAGTCAATAAAAACTTGTGTATCTGGGTGCTCCTATATTTGGTACGTATGTATTTATAATCATTAACTTCTGTTATTACATTGATCCTTCTACTATTATGTAATGTCCTTCTTTGTTTCTTTTAGTCTTTATTACTATTCAAGTCTATTTTATCGGAGGCAAGAGATACAACTCTTTTTTTTTTTTATCTCTCCATTTAATTCGTAAATGTTCCTCCATCCATTTATTTTAAGTCTTTGTGTATCGTTGTGAGTTGGATCTGGATACTACATGTGTATTGTCCTGAGTTGGATCTGGATACTACGTACCAATGGACTTTAACTTTTTATTCATTTTGCCTGTCTGTAACTTTGATTAAGGCATTGTATCCATTTAAATTTAGAATTAATATTAATATTTATGAGTTCAATATTGTAATTTAATGCTAACTGGCTTTTTTGCCAGTTAGTTGATGTAAATTCTTGATTATGGAGATACTCTTTACATTTTGGTGAATTTTTGAGATAACTGATACTGGTTGTTCCTTTCTGTTTGCAGTGCTTCTTTCAGAAGATCTTGTAAAACAGGCCTTGTGGTGATGAAATCTCTGAGTGCTTGCTTGTTTGTGAAAAATTTTATTTTTCCTACGTTTTTGAAACTTAGTTTGGCAGGATATGTGATTCTGGGTTGAAAATTCTTTTCTTTAAATATACTGAATGTGGACCCCCACTCTCTTCTAGATTGTGGGGTTTCTGCTGAGAGGTCTGCTGTGAGTCTGATAGGCTTCCCTTTATAGGTAATCTGACCTTTCTCTCTAGCTGCCCTTAAAATTTTCTCCTTTATTTCAACCCTAGTAAATCTAGCAATTATATGTCTTGGAGTTGGTCTACTTGTGGAATATCTTTGTGGTGTTCTCTGGATTACCTGGCATTGAGTATTATCCTGCCTTACTAGGTTAGGAAAGTTTTCCTGAATAATATCTTGAAAAATATTTTCCAACTTGGATTCATTCTCTTCATGACATTCAGGTACACTGATCAATCATAAATTAGGTCTTTTCACATAGTCCCATATTTCCTGGAGACTTTGCTCATTCCTTTTTACTCTTTGTTCTTGAATCTTGTCTTCTCATTTCATTTCATTAAGTAGGTCTTCGACCTCTGATATCCTTTCTTCTGCTTGATCAATTTGACTGTTAAAACCTGTGCATGCTTCGCTAAGTTCTCTTATTGTGTTCTTCAGTTCCAATAATTCCCTTATATTCATTTCTAAATTGTCTATTCTCATTAGGATTTCGTCAAACCTTTTTTCAAGGTTCTTAGTTTCTTTGCATTGGGCTAGAACATGTTCTTTTAACAAAAAAGTTCCTTATCATCCACCTTCTGAAGTCCATTTCTGTTACTGGAACGTACTCGTTCTCCATCAGGCCTTGTTCCCTTGATGGTGAAGAACTGTGATCCCCTGTAGAAGGAGAAGCCTTCTGCTTCTGGGTATTCTCAGCTTTTTTATGCTGGTTCCTTCCTGTCATTGTAATTTTATCCACCTGTCGTCTCTGTAATTACCTGCTTTCAATTTAGGTCTCTGAGTACACGTCCAACTTGTTGATTCCCAATGCTGAAATCTGAGCAACCCACTGCGCCGGCTAAAACCGCGCCATTAAGATTCGTTGTGCTTTTCTGCTCGGGGGATCTCGGGTCTGGCTTCCCTCTTGAAATGGGTGACTCGCCTTTCCGGAGATCCAAACGTCGATCAAAAGGGAAGCTAGTCCCGTTCGCTCTGCACCGAGAACCACTGCGACAAAGCGCCGGCAAAACCGCCACTCCAGCCACAAGAGTCGCGCTGGCGACTGGTGGGGCTCCTCCGCTGGGAATCCTAGTCTGTAAGAAACAAAAATTTTTCTGAAATTGTGGCGTCTTCTCGTTCTGTGCATTTTTTCTGGGAGCTACAATCCTGAGCTGCTAGTAGTTGGCCATCTTGGATCTCTCTCTGACATTTTCCCTTTCAATGACCCTCTTGTTTGTAATGTGGATGGGTCCTGGGGGTGGTATATAACTTGGAGGTTTGGGACATTCTCTACTCCAGTGCCCTGGATCTCTGCAGCAATGACAGGTCCCCATTCTGTTAGTATTAAAGAGATAAGCCTTGGGGTTATTAGCTAAAGAAAAAGAATGCACCAGTGCTGTCACCATGTAATTAACTTGACAACAGCCTTCTTCCTTCTCCAGTTGAGCCTTTTTAATTTTGGATGTTTCCTCCCAGTTATTGAAAACCTTAAAGGCTGCCTTTAATAAAGTAGGAAAGGGGGTTTGTGGACCTTGCTCTTATTTTTGGAGTTTTTGTTTGATATCTGAGGAGGCCTGACTTACAAAATATATGACCAGAATAGATTGATCCTCGGGATTTTCAGGGTCTAACTTTGTATATTTATGCATGGCCTCCACCAATCTAGCTTGGAAAAGGACAGGGTTCTCAGATGGCTCTTGGGTGATTTCTTGTAATTCAGAAAAATTAACAGGGTTTATTACAATCTTTTTCAGCCTTCCAACAAATTTATTATATGATCTCAGCCAGGAGCGGTGGCTCACATCTGTGGTCCCAGCACTTTGGGAGGCCGAGATGGGAGCATCACGAGGTCAAGAGTTCAAGACCAGCCTGGCCATCATGGTGAAACCCTATCTCTACTGAAAATACAAAAATTAGCTGGGCGTGGTGGTGGGCACCTGTAATCCCAACTGCTCCAGAGGCTGAGGCAGGAGAATCACTTGAGCCTGGGAGGCAGAGGTTTCAGTGAGCTGAGATTGCACCATTGCACTCCAGCCTGGGCAATAGAGCAAGACTCCATATATAAAAAAAATCTTGTCTGCCCCTGCCTCTGGTTTGGGCTGGCATCAGCAGCCTGATATTGCCAGTTAGGTTCTGTGCTGGGGATGGCTTCTGCTCCGACTCCATTATCATTGGAAGTACAAGCATGAGCTTTATCTACCAAAACTCAAGCTAAAGACCATATGCATGATTTTTCTTCATGGGAACAGCAGGTAGTTAATACCATGAATATGTCTTGCCAGGTTAAATTCAAGGCAATAGTTAAAGCCCGAAATTCTTGAACGAACTTAGAGGGATTCTGGCTAAATGAACAACCCAACTTGGATTGAATTTGTAAAAGATCAGACATTGGAAGAGTCATGAACTCAGATTGTTCTCAAATCTCTATTTGCCACCTCGTGGAGAGGCAAAACATTTTGGGATTTTCTGAGGACTCTACTGCTAGTGGCATATGTGTCTTGTGCAAATATGTGAGGGGGACAAAGTATCTGGATATGGGGTGTTGATCGGGGGATGGAGCAGATGAGGAGGGTGTAGGTGAAGTAGAGTAGGCCGAGGAGAATGTGATAGGCAAAAGGAATGATCATCTAAGACATCACAACTGGAGAGAGAGGAAGTGCCTTGGAAGCATATGCAACAAGTTTTATGTAATTTTGGGTTTTGGGATAAAGCTAAAAAACTCTGAACATTATGGGACCTCTGATTACAAAAGAAAATTATACACATCTTTTTGAGAGTTTGTGGGTTAAAATGGTACCAATTTTTGAGAATGCAACCCATGGGTTAGTAGGTATGAATTGAAGAATGGATTGAACCTGTGTTGGGTCTAGGCGAGGCACTATAAGATCCCTGTAATGTCGCTGAGGGATTTGGACCTCCCTTTTCCCTTTGGCTCACTCTATTCGGGGGTGCCCACCACAAGTACAGGGCCTGCTCTTACTTTGATGACCAGTCCAGGCATGCCCTTGTTTGAGTGGTCAGCTCAACCTAATGTGGAGAGCTCACCCATAACTTGGGATGCGGTGCCTGTGATCAAGCTGAATCCAAAAGTGGGTCTGCAAACAGTGGAATGTGTCTGTGCAGAGTTGAGATCACTGTTGCTCTTTTCCAAGACATGGTTTACAGAGTGTTAAAGTGAAGTGGGATTATGATCCTGATGGGCAATAACAAATTTGCTCTTTTGTCTTGGCCTTTGGGTAGCACCAGGAAGTGCCCTTGGCCAGAAACCCTCAATTGCCAAAGAATACTCAAACTGGTTCACTGGTGGTCTGAGAATAGAAAAGAACTCTGGCTAGTCTGTCACCCCTAAAGGAAACGATGGACAGGTATCCCTTCCTAGGGCTTCAGGATCCTACCGAAGAGTAGCCTTGGGTCAGGGACCATCAGTTCCCAAGAGTAAAGAACCAGACCATTGGGGGAGGCAGGAAGGAAAAAGATAGGAGAAATCTCAGTAAAGTCCCTATATGGGCCACCAAGATGCCTGGCGAGGTGTCAGGGCCCCAGCACTGGGGAGTGGTTGACTCACGAGTTGGTAAAAAGAATTTACTGACAACAGTATAGGTTTGAAAAAGGAAAGTTTATTAGGAATAATGCTGCCAAAGGGTGCAGCGAGGCACTGAGAGCACCTCTGTAGGTTTTTTCTTAGGGGTATTTATGGACCCTAAAGTGGGAGCTTAGGGTTGTAAAATGAGTTTTGGCATTTCAGAGATGTATAGAAATTTTACTTGCTTTTTTGGGGGGAAAGAAATCTGTGACCTCCAGGCCAAATCCAGCCCTCCACTTGTGTATGTGTGTGTGTGTGCGCGTGCGCGCGCGAGACAGAGTCACTCTGTTGCACAGGCTGGAGTGCAGTGGTGCAATCTTGGCTCACTGCAACCTCCCCCTCCCACATTCAAGAAGTTCTCCCACCTCAGCCTCCTGAGTAGCTGGGATTATAGGCGTGTGCCACCACACCTGGCTAATTTTTACATTTTTAGTAGAGACAGTGTTTCACCATGTTGGCCAGGCTCATCTCGAACTCCTGACCTCAGGTCATCTCCCCATTTCCCTCAGAGTCAAAGCCCAAGTCGTGATGATCCCTGGCAGGGTCTCTGTCACCTTGCTCTGGTATCCATCATTCCCATCTCCCATCGTCATCTCCTGGCTTCACTCCAGCCTCCAGAGTCTCTTGATGTTCCCTGATCCCCTGCAGCACACTCTGTCCCAGGGCCTTTGTACCTGCTGTTACCACTGTTGGAAATCTCTCCCCAGGAGTCCCCAGGGCTCATTGCTCACTTCTATCACATTCACAGAGAAGCCCTCCCTGATTACCTTATCCACCACCACCACCACAACCCTGCTCATGCTAGTGCCCCTTATGCCCACACCTGCTCTTCCTTCCCTTTCCTTTCCTTTCTCCATTCCTTTCCTTTCCTTTTTTTTTTTTTTTTTGTTGAGGCAGAGTCTTGCTGTGTTCCCCAGTCTGGAGTGCAGTTGTGCAATCTCGGCTCACTGCAACCTTCGCACAATGGTTCATGCCTATCATCCCAGCACTTTGGGAGGGTGAGGCAGGCAGACGACCTGAGGTCAGGAGTTCGAGACCAGCCTGGACAACATGTTGAAACACCATCTCTACTAAAAATACAAAAAATCAGCCAGTTGTGGTGGCAGGCACCTGTAATCCCAGCTACTTGGGAGGCTGAGGCAGGAGAATTGCT
The DNA here is from genome assembly GCA_963574635.1 of Cheracebus regulus. Classification (NCBI taxonomy): domain Eukaryota; kingdom Metazoa; phylum Chordata; class Mammalia; order Primates; family Pitheciidae; genus Cheracebus; species Cheracebus regulus. Next base: position 12,273 of record CAUYQU010036316.1, read on the forward strand.
TGAACCCAGCAGGCAGAGGTTGCAGTGAGCCAAGATCATGCCATTCCACTCCAGCCTGGGTGACAAGAGCAAAACTCCATCTCAATAAATAATAATAATAATAATAATAATAATAATAATAATAATAATAACAGAAGTAAAGTGGACAATAAATGTAATGTGCTTGAATCATCCTGAAACGACCTCTTGCCCCCAGGTCCATGGAGAAGTTGTCGTCTACAAAACTGATCCCTGGTGCCAAAAAGGTTGGGGACTACTGCTCTGCAGGTCTCAAAATATCACCTGTGCCCCTCAAATAGGTATAACTATTACATATCAATAAAAACTAAAATAAAAGTCAATTAAAATAAAAAAAGTAGGACTGAAAAGTTATCACTGGATCTTGGAATAGGGAAATGAATGGTGTCCTCATTAAAAGTGGTCTCAGTGGAGAAAGGGAACAGAAGTTGTACTCAAATGGATACAGAGAGTGAGCAGGAGACAGAGTAGCTTGGGAAGCGCAGGTAACTCCTCCAGGAAGCATGCTGGGAAGGGGAGAAGTGAGGCTGGTAAGGATGGAGGGGATACTGGCTTGTGAGTGAGTGCCTTTGAAGCTGAGCATGTCTCCAGAGGACAGACATGGAGAGCTACAGCTCACCCTGATGGGCAGATGTGCCCCAACCTGTTCCTGCCTGGGCTCCCCAGTTTCACCCTGTAGATGCAGACTCAGGACACTGTTCCTTTTGTGGCCATAGGGCATGAATCTCTCAGGGGCCAGAAGCAGCAGCTGAGCCTTGCCCAGGCTGTGTAAAGAAAGGCAGCTGTGTACCGGCTGGATGAACCCCTGGTGGCTTTGGACACCCACATCAGCCAGCAAATCTTCAACCAGGTCATCGGGCCTGGTGGGCTACTCCAGGGAAGAGTAAGTTTGGGAACATGTGTCAGAGGATACAGGGCAAAGGCAGAGGATGCCCTTAGCATCCAGTCCTAACCCAAGTTTCTCTCACTGCCCCCTTCTACTTGAGTCCAATTTTCCTCTTTGTATTGGTCAGCTTGTGCTGTGATGATGCTACATAACAAACAACCCCTCAGATTCCATCAGCTTATAACAGCAGCTGTTTCTTGCTTATGCGTCTGTGGTTTAACTACTACAGCTCTGCCTTGGATGATTGGCCTGGGTCAGATGGACTCCTTGTCTTCTTGAGATAGGCTAAAGGAGTGCCCTCTGTTTCTCTATTTGGAAATGCTATTTTCAAGAAAGATGTCAAGAGCACAAGAAGGGGAGCTCTCCCCATTCTGAGTCCAGGGACAATACTCCCACCCCTACCCCCTGCTCCAGGAGGCTGGCCAAGCACATGTGTATAACTTTTCTTTTCTTACTTTCTTTCCCCTTCCCTTCATTCCTCTTTCCCTTCCTCTCCCTCCCTCTTTCTCTCTCTCCCTCTTTCCTCCCTCTCTCCCTCCCTCCCTTCCTTCCTTCCTTCTTTTTGATGGAGTCTTGCTCCATCACCTAGGATGAAATGCAGTGGTACAATTTCAGCTCACTGCAACCTTCGCCTACCAGTTTCAAGTGATTCTCATGCCTCAGTTTCCCAAGTAGCTGTGATTACAGGTGTGTGCCACCATATCAAGCTCATTTTAGTATTTTTAGTAGAGACAGGGCTTAGTCATGGTGACCTGCTGGTCTTGAACTCCTGGCCTCAAGTGATCCACCTGCCTTGACCTCCCAAAGTGCTGGGATTACAGGCATGAGCCATGGAACGTGTCCGCATGTGTGTTAACTTCTAACCCTTCCCTGCCCAGACACAGATGCTCATGACCCACGCACTCCACATCCTGCCCTAGGCTGATTGGATCGTGGTGCTGGCAGATGGGGCCGTTGTAGAAATGGGTTTCAACCAGGAGCTTCTGCATAAGAAGGGGGCCCTCATGAGTCTTCTGGATCAAGCCAGACAGCTAGGAGATAGAGGAGAAGGAGGTACTAGGTGGGCTTTGCTGATTCTCCATGTCTGGCTCTTGCTACCCTTGGGGAAAAAGGCTCAAAGGGTACTACTGGCAAGAGTGGATTGCTCTGGTCACATCCTCCCTGCAGGCTTATGCCCAGAAGCAGACGACTCTCCCATAGGTCACCTCTCTCTAAGAAGAGCCAATAACACCATCTACGAGCCAGGGGCTGTGCTAAGTGCTTCTGTAAAAAATACACTATTTCATTTGATACTCATCGTACCCTCAGAGGCATGTGAAGTTACTGCTGCCATTTTACAGATGAGCAAAGAGAGTTAAATCAGTTGCCCAAGGTCACCAGATTAGAACTTGAGTGTGTCCAACTCCAGAGTCTATGTGTGCAGTTGCTATGGAAACAGCACAAGAAGGTTTTGGTGCTTAGAAAATTACAACATGCCAGCTAGAGTTTCTAATAATCCAAAGAACACAAAGTGTGCTGGATACATGAAAAGGTTCTGGAAGTAAAGTTGCCAAGCCAAGCTCACCCACAATGACTGAAAACTAGCAACTCATAGCACATCACATATATTAGCTCACCGAATCAACTTAATGCCCCTGTGAGGCTGGTACTAGAATCATTTCCATTTCACAGATGAGGAAACTGAGGCCCGAAAGTTAAGAAACTAGTTCTAGATTACATGGCTTATAAGTGGCAGCACTAGGATTTGCACCCAAGCAACTTCGTTCCAGAGAATGTGTTTTTTAATCACTAGGCTTTTTACTATCCCTGCATGACAAAGCAAGAACTCACACCCAGGTCTCCCTCAATCTCAGACTTTGTCTCTTCTGAGAACATCTGCTTAGCATTGGCCCACCCTGGCTAAAAACACTAAGTGTTGATTCACAATGTTCCAGTCCTAAAGCTTGAAGCTAGAACTTGCCTGTTTGTATTGTTCAGCTTTTGCTGCAATGATGCTGTGTAACAAATAACCCCCCAACTCTTATACTAGCAGTTATTTCTTGCTTACAGATCTGTGGTTAAACTTCTACAGCTCTGCCTTCAGTTAATTGGCCACATCTGGGGGATAGTGGTGGGGAGGTGTCCTTCCTCGAAGTGATGGTACCTGAGGGTTTGTGGGAGTTAGCCAGAAAAGAGCATTCCAGATACAAGGAACTGCTTGAGCAAGGCTGTCAGGAGAAACGGAGACAACTTTATACAGTGTTCACTGCTGTTTTTCCAACCTCAAGTTCACAGCAGGTGCTCAATTATATTCACTGATTGGAAAAATGAATGAGTGAGTGAATGTCTGAATGTTCCTGGAATAACCCAGAGGAGGGTGTTGAGGTTACTGGAGAGGTGGCAGGAGCCACAACAGGGATGGTCAGAGCAATTAAGGCCACATGGTCAGTGGGTGTCAAAGAGAGTTATCTGGGCCATGTTGTGTGACAGGACTCTCTTGATCTTTCATCAGATTGTGAAAACAATCTGATAAAAAGAGATGACAAAGATAAAAATTTAAAGTGATATACAGAAAGAAATCAACATGAGGCAATTTAGTTGGGCAGTCCTAAGCCTTAGATTTTTGGATATGGACTGATTCAAAAGGAATATGCAACTACCCTTTGGCCCCAAATTCCTCAAACATACTGTTGAGAGTAATTGATTTTCACTCATTTCCCTTTAATATGACTCTGAGTTCTTGTACTTTACTATAAATATCTTTCCTGAGCCCATCAGTGACTTCTTTCTTGCCAAATTTAGAGGCCTTTTTTTCCAGTCTGCCTATTGCCTAATCATTCCATTATATTTTAGATGGGTTATCTTATATTTCTCTCATTTTACTTTTAGTATTATAAATATTCCAAAGGTAATATGTGTTATTTGTAGTGAAATAGAACATACAGATTTGATTATTTGTGATAATCCAGGCTAACATGTTAGTAGAATTTTTCCTGGCTTTTAAGTACATTTTTTTTTATTGCATTTTAGGTTTTGGGGTACATGTGAAGAACATGCAAGATTGTTGCATAGGTACACACATGGCAGTGTGATTTGCTGCATTCCTCCCCATCACCTATATCTGGCATTTCTCCCCATGCTATCTCTCCCCAACTCCCCACCCCCTGCTGTCCCACCCCTATTTCCCCCTGACAAACCCCAGTGTGTGATGCTCCCCTCCCTGTGTCCATGTGTTCTCATTGTTCAACACCCACCTATGAGTGAGAACATGCGGTGTTTGATTTACTGTTCTTGCGTCAGTTTGCTGAGAATGATGGTTTCCAGGTTCATCCATGTCCCTACAAAGGACATGAACTCATCATTTCTTATGGCTGCATAGTATTCCATGGTGTATATGTGCCACATTTTTCCTGTCCAGTCTATCATTGATGGGCATTTGGGTTGGTTCCAGGTCTTTGCTATTGTAAACTGTGCTGCAATGAACATTCGTGTGCATGTGTCCTTATAGTAGAACGATTTATAATCCTGTGGATATATATCCAGTAATGGGATTGCTGGGTCAAATGGAATTTCTATTTCTAGGTCCTTGAGGAATCGCCACACCGTCTTCCACAGTGGTTGAACTAGTTTACACTCCCACCAACAGTGTAAAAGTGTTCCTATTCTCCACATCCTCTCCAGCATCTGTTGTCTCCTGATTTTTTAATGATCACCATTCTAACTGGTGTGAGATGGTATCACAATGTAGTTTTGATTTGCATTTCTCTAATGACCAGTGATGATGAGCATTTTTTCATATGTTTGTTGGCCTCACGTATGTCTTTTTTTGTAAAGTGTCTGTTCATATCCTTTGCCCACTTCTGAATGGGCTTGTTTTTTTCTTGTAAATCTGTTTTAGTTCTTTGTAGATTCTGGATATTAGCCCTTTGTCAGATGGGTAGATTGCAAAACTTTTTTCCCATTCTGTTGGCTGCCAGTTCACTCTAATGATTGTTTCTTTTGCTGTGTAGATACTGTGGAGTTTGATTAGGTCCCATTTATCTATTTTGGCTTTTGTTGCCAATGCTTTTGGTGTTTTGGTCATGAAGTCCTTGCCTACACCTATGTCCAGAATGGTTTTGCCTAGGTTTTCTTCTAGGATTTTTGTAGTGTTAGGTCTTATGTTTAAGTCTTTAACCCATCAGGAGTTAATTTTAGTGTAAGGTGTCAGGAAGGGGTCCAGTTTCTGCTTTCTGCACATGGCTAGCCAGTTTTCTCAACACCATTTATTAAACAGGGAATGCTTTCCCCATTGCTTGTTTTTATCAGGATTGTCAAAGATCAGATGGTTGTAGATGTGTGGTGTTGCCTCTGAGGCCTCTGTTCTGTTTCATTGGTCTATATCTCTGTTTTGGTACCAGTACCATGCTGTTTTGATTACTGTAGCCTTGTAGTATAGTTTGAAGTCCAGTAGTGTGATGCCTCCTGCTTTGTTCTTTTTGCTTACAATTGACTTGGCTATGCAGTCTCTTTTGTTTCCATATAAAGTTTAAGGCGGTTTTTTCCAGTTCTGTGAAGAATGTCATTGGTAGCTTGA
>CAUYQU010036319.1:0-22512 GCA_963574635.1 Cheracebus regulus
TGTCCTGAATGGTTTTGCCTAGGTTTTCTTCTAGGGTTTTTATGGTGTTAGGTCTTATGTTTAAGTCTTTAATCCATCTGGAGTTAATTTTAGTGTAAGGTGTCAGGAAGGGGTCCAGTTTCTGCTTTCTGCACACTGCTAACCAGTTTTCCCAATACCATTTATTAAACAGGGAATCCTTTCCCCATTGCTTCTTTTTGTCAGGTTTGTCAAAGATCAGATGGTGGTAGATGTGTGGCGTTGCCTTCAGGGCCTCTGTTCTGTTCCATTGGTCTATATATCCTCTTTGTATATCTGGTAGAATTCAGCTGTGAATTCTGTCTGGACCTAGAGTTTTTTTGGTTGGTAGGCTATTAATTGCTGCCTCAATAACAGACCAATAGCCCTTGTTATTGGTCTGTTCAAGGTTTCAACTTCTTCCTTGTTTAGGCTTGGGTGGGTGCAAGTGTCTAGGAATGCATCCATTTCTTCCAGGTTTACTGGTTTGTGTGCATAGAGTTGTTTGTAGTAATCTCTGATTGTAGTTTGTATTTCTGTGGAATCAGTGGTGATACCCCTTTATCTTTTTTATTGCATCTATTTGCTTCTTCTCCGTTTTCTTTTTTATTAATCTGGCTAGCGATCTATTTTGTTGATCTTTTCAGAAAACCAGCTTCTGGATTTATTGATTTTTTGAAGGGTTTTTTGTTGTCTCTGTCTCCTTCAGTTCTGCTCTGATCTTAGTTATTTCTTGTCTTCTGCTGGCTTTTGAGTTTTTTTTAATCTTCCTCCTCTAGCTCTTTCAATTTTGATGAAAGGGTGTCGATTTTAGATCTTTCCTCACTTCTCATGTGGGCATTTATTGCTATAAATTTCCCTCTAGACACTGCTTTAAATGTGTCCCAGAAATTCTGGTACATTGTGTCTTTGTTCTCATTGGTTTCAAAGAACATCTTTATTTCTGCCTTCATTTCATTGTTTATCCAGTCGACATTCAGGAGCCAGTTGTTTAGTTTCCACAAAGCTGTGCAGTTCTGAGTTAGTTTCTTAATTCTGAGTTCTGATTTGATTGCCCTGTGGTCTGAAAGACTGTTTATTATGATTTCTACTCTTTTGCATTTGCTGAGGAGTGATTTACTTTCAGTTATGTGGTCAGTTTTAGAGTAGGTGTAATGCGGTGCTGAGAAGAATGTATATTCTGTGGATTTGGGGTGGAGATTCCTGTACATGTCTTTTAGGCCCGCTTGGTCCAGATCTGAGTTCAAGTCCTGGATATCTTTGTTAATTTTCTGTCTCATTGATCTGCCTAATATTGACAGTGGAGTGTTAAAGTCTCCCACTATTATTGTGTGGAGTCTAAGTCTCTTTGTAGGTCGTTAAGAACTTGCTTTATGTACCTGGGTGCTCCTGTATTGGGTGCGCATATATTTAGGATTGTTAGCTCTTCTTAATGCATTGATCCTTTTACCATTATGTAATGACCTTCTTTGTCTCTTCTTATCTTTGTTGGTTTAAAGTCCATTTTATCAGAAACTAGGATTGCAACTCCTGCTTTTTTTTTTCCTCTCCATTAGCTTGATAAATCTTCTTCCACACCTATATTTGAGGCTATTGTGTCCTTGTATGTGAGATGGGTTTCCTGAATATAGCACACTGATGGGTTTTGACTTTTTATCCAATTTTCCAGTCTGTGTCTTTTGACTGGGGCATTTAGCACATTTACATTTAAGATTGATATTGTTATGTGTGAATTTGATCCTGCCATTTTGATGCTAGCTGAATGTTTTGCCCGTTAGTTGATGCATTTTTTTCATTGTGTCGATGGTCTTTACCATTTGGTACATTTTTGGAGTGGCTGGTACTGGTTGTTCCTTTCTTTGTTTAGTGCTTCTTTCAGGAGTTCTTGTAAGGCAGTCCTGGTGGTGACAGAATCTCTCAGCTACTGTTTGTTTGTAAAGGATTTTATTTCTCCTTTACTTACTAATCTTAGTTTGGCTGGATATGAAATTCTAGGTTGAAAGTTCTTTTCTTTAAGGATGTTGAATATTGGCCCCCATTATCTTCTGGCTTGTAGGGTTTCTGCTGAGAGATCCGCTGTGAGTCTGATGAGCTTCCCTTTGTGGGTAACCCAACCTTTCTCTCTGGCTGCCCTTAACAGTTTTTTCTTCATTTCAACCCTGGTGAATCTGACGATTATGTGCCTTGGGGTTGCTCTTCTTGAGGAATATCTTTGTGGTGTTCTCTGTATTTTCCGGACTTGAATGGTGGCCTGGCTTGCTAGGTTGGGGAAGTCCTCCTGGAAAATATCCTAAAGAGTGTTTTCCAGCTTGGATTCATTCTCTCTGTCACATTCAGGTACACCTACCAAATGTAGATTAGGTCTTTTCACATAACCCCATATTTCTTGGAGGCTTTGTTCATTTCTTTTCACCCTTTATTCTCTATCCTTTCCTTCTCATTTTATTTCATTAAGTTGATCTTCAATCTCTGATATCCTTTCTTCTGCTTGGTGGATTCCGCTATTGAAACTTGTGTATGCTTCGCAAAGTTTTCGTGCTGTGTTTTTCAGCTCTATCAAGTCATTTATATTCTTCTCTAAGCTGTTTATTCCAGTTAGCATCTCATCTAACCTTTTTTCTAGGTTCTTAGTTTCTTTGCATTGGGTTAACACATGTTCTTTTAGCTCTGAGAAGTTTGTTATTACCCACCTTCTAAAGCCTGTTTCTGTCAGTTCATCAGATTCATTCTCCATTCATCTTTGATCCCTAACTGGTAAGGAGTTGTGATCCTTTGGAGGTGGAGCAGCGTTCTGGTTTTTGGTGTTTTCATCCTTTTTGCACTGGTTTCTTCCCATCTTAGTGGCTTTATCTACCTGTGGGCTTTGTAGTTGGTGACTTTCAGATGGGGTCTCTGAATGGACGTCCTTTTTGTTGATGATGAAGTTATGTCTTTCTGTTTCTTAGTTTTCCTTCTAACAGTCAGGTCCCTCTGCTGCAGGACTGCTGGAGGTCCACTCCAGACCCTGCTTGCCTGGGGATCATCCATGGGGGCTGAGAACAGTTAAGGGTTGCTGCCGGTTTCTTCTTCTGTTATCTTTGTCCCAGAAGGGTACCTGCCAGATGTCGGCCTGAGCTCTCCTTTATGAGGTGTCTCTTTGGGTATACGAGGGTCAGGGAGCTGCTTGAGGAGACAGTTTGTCCTTTATAGGAGCTCAAGTGCTGGTAGCTCTGTTGTTCCATGTAGAACTTCTGGGAAGGTACTTTTAAGTCTGCTGCAGTGGAACTCATAACTGCCTCTTTTCCCAGGTGCTCTGTCCTAGGAAGGTCAACTCTATTTATAAGTTCCTGTCATGCTGCTTTTTTTCACAGATGCACTGCCCTGCATGGAGTAGTCTAGTCACAGTCTGCCAGCAGAGGCTTTGCTGAGCTGCTGCAGGCTCTGTCCAGATGCTGTGTGAACTGCCTCAGTAGCGGGGGACTGTCTCGGTAGTGGCGGACTGCTCAGTAGTAGTGGTCGCCCTTCCCCCCACTGAGCTGGACTGTCCTGGGTCCAGCTGTGCTTGCTGTGAAACTCTCAATCCAGAGCGTCTCGGATTGCTTGTTTTGTGGGGTTGGTACCGGCCGAGTCAGATCGCCTTGCTCCGTCTCTGCCCCCTCCCTTTCAGTTGAATGGACAGCTCTGTCTCCCAGGCGTTTCAGGCGCCAGTTGAGATGGCCACCCAGATTTATGTGAGTTTCTGTGCACCAACCCAGCACCAGCTGAAACCACCGTGCTGAAAACTTGTGGCGCTTTTTGGCCCGGGAATCTCCTGGTCTGTGGGCAGTGAAAATTTGCTTGGAAGTGCGGTGGGCACTCACCCTCTGCATTGTTTTTGCTGGGAACTACACCCCAGAGCTGTTCCTATTCAGCCATCTTGGATCCTCCCCTCCCTGTGAGTTTCTTAATGTGATGGCGTGGTAGTATATTGACCACGGTTGTAAACAAAGTATTTCTAAAATAAAGCAAAGGCAATAACAGCAAATTATCTAATAATTACTTTATTAGCTATCATTTGGAATTTGCAAATGACAGAAAAAGGGAAAGGCTTCAGATGCAAAGGACTTTTGATAAGGTACCTTTTGAAGATGAGACAAGACAGGTTCTAACCTAATAAAATGCAGCCACCATGTGGACCTGCACTCTTTTCACAGGTAGCGGTTCCTGATGTATTCTCTGTACATGGAGGCATCCTCTTTTCCAAGGGGTTGCATGATACCTTGGCTGGCCTGGATGTGGGCTTGGAAGATATCTGTAGATTTTCTGTCTACTCTTGGGGGCTGAACTTCATAGATGTTGTCTTGCGAGAAAGCCGAGATCGGTGTTCTATAAAAGATGAATAAAGAGAGGGCTGCATTAAAGAAAGTATAAGGAAAGACCACAGGGAGTGGTCTCAGAAGCACTTGAGAGTCGCTGGCATTGAACAGGCAGGCTTACTTTTGACAAGCTGCTGGGATGACCTCCCCAGTCCTTGTGGGGCTGGTTTTCTTCTCTGCCTGGAGGACAGAACTAGACCAGTACCTGCCTGGAAGCCTCACCTGATGCACAGGCAGGGCATGCCCATCTCTTCTGTTCACACAGCCCTGTGCACACCCATGTCTGTGCACCCATTTGTCTCCCTCACATGACTGGGAGCAACTTTAGTTAAGGCTGTACACTTTTTGCCCTTTTTCCTTGGCAAATGATAAGGACTCACTGGTTCTTAAAAGAAGATTTAGTAGAAATCAGTGAAGCAGGGGATACGCATTCCTACCTCACACAGTTGTTAAGAGGAGTAAGTGAGTTTATATGCATACTTATATATATAAACTGTTCACTTAGCATACTGCCTGGGTGCTCAGTAAATGTGAACTAGTTGCTAACAATTACAGGTACAGAATTTCTTATCTGCAATTCTGAAATCCTAAAAGCCAAAACAACCAAAAATTACTTTGCTGACAAAATGTAACCCAACTGAAACTCATTTTGTGGCACATCCTAATGAGCTGACAATAATCACCCCCACTTCCTGTGCATATTAATGTGTCTAATTATTGGACATGGCCTCCAATCACACTGGGGATGTTATTATAAGGTGTATGTATCATCCTGCTATGCTATCTGCCAATTCTGAATTCTGCAACTCATCTGGCCTCCAGCTTTTGGATGGTGGCTTGTGGGTCTTTAATAGGCAGCTTCCTTCCTTTCTGGAGTGATTTGAAAAGCACCCAATAATCTCTCTATTCAAAAACATCCCTCCCTCTCTATTCAAAAATACCTGGGCTGCCATAGGGTTAAAACTTCCATCCACCCCTTGGGGAAGGCACTGTCTCCAGAAAGACCTTGTCAAAATTCAGCTCCATGTCTGACATCCTAAGCAGGAGGTTAGCCTTCAAGGGATGAGTCAACCAACAAGTCAGGTGTGACACAGAGTGTGTGTGTGTATGGTGGGTGCATGTACACGTGCATGTCCAGGAAGGTCAAGAAAAGGGGAAGATGGTAAGCTAACAAGGCATTGTGAGGGGCTGGGGGGCACAATGACAACACACTCCACTACTTGGCTCAGAGCTGGCCCTGTGAGGATGGGGGTGGTTGGCCATCATAGGGCACCCAAGATAACACAGGGAAAGAAAATCTAGATTATCTATTCTGCTGAGCTGAGACCTCAGCCTTGCTCAGGTGCATCTTATCAGAGGAATCAGAAAGGCACCCTGGATGCCAAGTTGTTTGGTCGGCCGGGCCCCCTGTGGAGATTCCCTGCAGTAAGACACAGAACTGCACCTCAGACCCAGCTGGGTCTGTACTTGAAATACCAACATTTCACTGGATACTAGGAAGTGCAGTGACAAAGAAAGATGGAAGCTATACAGTAAAACCCCCCAAAAGGGCTCTGTCTTCATAGGATGTGCTACAATTAAATGTGGGCTTTTTTTTTTTCTTTTTTGGGATGGAGTTTCACTCTTGTTGCCCAGGCTGGAGTGCAATGGTATGATCTTGGCTCACCACAACCTCTGCCTCCCGAGTTCAAGTGATTCTCCTGTCTCAGCCTCCCAAATAGCTGGGATTACAGGCATGCACCCTCATGCCCAGCTAATTTTGTATTTTTAGTAGAGATGGGATTTCGCCATGTTGGTCAGCCTGGTCTTGAACTCTCGACCTCAAGTGATCTGCCTGCCCCAGCCTCCCAAAGTGCTGGGATTACAGGTGTGAGCCATCGCCCCCAGCCGAATGTGGGCCTTTTTAATGCTCCCAGCAAATAGTCAAGATAGCTTACTGTACTTTGCCTTTATCTAATGACACATCCTGAGATGACTAGAGACTACATTAAATTGCATTAAAATAACACAGAACTAGAGGTGACCAGGGGAGCAAGCTGCCCTGTCTGCACATGAGGCCCTTCAAAGGATCAGCAATAAGGAATCTCAGCTCCTTAGAGTAGCCTGGGTCTTTAAAGACTTTGATACGAAGGGAATCAATGACATTTTGGTAACAGAGAGCATGGAGACATCAAAACTCTTACTGTACATGTTTCTCAAACACTGATCTGTCTTCAACCTGTCAGGGAGCCATGTCAATGACAGACCAACAAGAAAGACACTGCAGTCTGGCAAAGGTTGACTATTTTATTCCCAAGCCTAGGCAATATCAACAGCATAAAAAATTATTTATAGATCAGAGTATAAAATGATAATGGATATTAAATAAATTTATGCATTTGTTAAGTCTAAGGCTACTAAACTCTATCTTTTGTAGACTCATTTATCATCAGATTCACTAGATAAAAAAATAGTATGTATGCATGTATGTAGATATGAGATATGGTGTGTATATATATATATATATATATATATATACATACACACATATATACACACACTATATATAGAGTTATGCTTTTCTCACACACACACACACACACACACACACACACATATACACATTTATTTATTTCAACCATCCCCACAAAGTAATCTCCTTTAAGTGAATCCATGTGAACTTTTATAATGGTCATTCTATTGTGCAGATATTAGAACAAAAATATAGTTAATGAGCATATGGGGTTTAAAGCCAATAAATCTAGATAACATAGTGTTACACCTATTATTTCTTAGGTAGAGCTGGAACATCTTGTCCTTAAAATGTGACTGTTTTTATTTTATACTGTTATATAGAAAAGATCAATGAAATACACAATAGAGCCTTAGAGGCTGCTACAAGGTTGGTAAAGTTTTCAGTTAAAATGCCATATGTATATATAAATTAAATATAAAAACTAACAATATTTACCCAATATTTATCATAGAAAAACTACTGTGTTTCAGATTGATCAGTGCTGTTCACCTTCCTATTGCAAAATAAAACTGATACAGAAAATCACACAAAACAAACACATAATTATTATAAAGTGAACACCACCCAGGTCAAGAAACAGAAACTCTGACAACCAACCCAAAAGCCCCTTCCAGGTGGCCCAACCCAATCACAATCCCCTACCCTGATTTCTACACTAATCCCTTCTTTGAACTTTTAAAAAAAGACACTGTCGTTTAAATGTGCCTCCCTAGATTCTATAGTCTTGCTCATTTAAAACGTGTGATATGCCTTTTAATCTACAGATGCTCTCATCTTTCCTTTTCTTTCTTTTTTTAAGAGACAGGGCCTCGCTGTATCTCTTAGGCTGGAGTGCAATGGAGGGATCATGGCTCCCTGCAACCTCAAACTCCCAGGCTCAAGCAATCCTCCTGCCTTGCCCTCTCAAAGTGCTGGGATTACAGACTTGAGCCACCGGACCCGGCCTTTTACCTTTCTTTTTCTTACAATTTATCTGTTGAAGAATCTGGGTTGTAGAGTTTCCCTCAGTTTGGATTTAGCTGCTTACATAGTCAAGATGCAGTTCAAAGTGTTCCTCTGCCTTTTATATGTGCTGCGGGTCAGCAGTTGGGACCAGAGGCTGGTGAGACGCTGTTACAATTACTTTGGCAACACTATGGATGGTGGCGTATTGCTTCATCAGGAGGGCCACAGAGTCTGGTTGGTTATCTTTTTCATGTTAACAGCCATTGAGGCCGATGCCTAGATCCAGTAATTCATTGGGGCTTGTCAAATTATCACTTGACATCTCACCTTAAATCCTTTTTAATGTCTTTCTTCATTTCTTTTTAAAGTTTTGTACTTTAGCTCATTTTGAAATAGTATGTTTGTTTTAACCTTTTATTGACTTGTCTTTCTGGCATGGTTTCACTGTCTGTAGGAACGTTATTTTGCTCTGTTCCTTATAATTCTATAATGGGATTGGCCATTGATACTTTTCTGTTGCTTACTGTGGCAAAATTAGTTTTTCAGAGCCTTAAGAAGACGTTGTTCAGGAAAGATGTACTTAACTTCACAGAACTCTCTGTGGTTGTTTCAGTGAAGCGTTGAAAATCGCCACAGCTTGCTCTCTGACATTTCCTCTCTGCTCCCCTTACTCGGTCTTGACTGGACTTTCTCCTTCCTTCATCTCCACTGTCCGGCTCAATTTTAATGCCACTGTCAGCAATTTCTCCTGCCATGCCCAGGAAGGGAGCTTTGGCTGTTTGAGTTCAAGAGTGGCCCAGATGGCCTCAGCCCTTTCAAAACTCACCCCAAACCCCTTGCATTCCCCTGGTACTGAATTGGGTGAAGCCCTTCTGTTTCAGCTGCAGTGATTTCTGGTGACTACCTGTGAGCTCTTTTGGGGTTCTCCTATTCTTAGGCCTGTCAGATGCCCCCCTGTTCCCTCCTGCCTCTTCCCCTTGCAAACACACTGCTATAATGCAGGTCTTATGACTGTGGGTGGTTTACCTCCACAGCCTCTTTAGATTTAGGGGTGTGCAGGGATACTGTATCATGTACTTTTGAGGTAAGCGTTGTCTGTACATACCTGGTTTTGCTACCCAGTTGTTCTGTTTTTGTGTGAGGATTCAGAGAGATTTTAAAACAACATTGCTGCTGCCTTCTTCCAGAACCCACCAGGCTCTATTTTTAAAAGTGTATTTTTTTCACCCAACCCCCAGAGCTCTACATTTGCTATACTGTCAGCTGTGGGGCTCTGTTTTCCTTGTTCTGGAGATGGGCACTGTCACACCACCCCTCCTTACCCGGGGCTGCTCGCAGAGAAGCTCTTTCCCAGCTCAACTCCCATTTCTACTCTCGCAGGATCTGTTCCCTTCAGAGACAGTGCACACTGCAGATGTTCAGATGGACCAGCTATCTGAATGATGGGAGATTAGGGGGTGCGGGTGAGGTGGCAGCACTCTTAATCTTGTGGTTCATCTGCATGTGGCTAATCAGGTATTGCCCATATAGCAGTAGAGGTACAAAAAGAGTTAGAGCAATGTTTTAATTGACTTCTTATCAGGTATACTTTTATTGTGGCTAATAGAGGATGGCACACCATCTATTCTAATGGGAGCTGTGGTCTCAGAAGCATTTGACAGTCAGTAGATTTAATAAGCAGGCTTACTATTAACAAGCTGCTAGTATGATCTCCCCAGTCCACTCAGGGCTGGTTTTCTTCTCTGCCTGGAGGACAGAGCTGGACCAGTACCTGCCTGGAAGCCTCACCTGATGCACAGGCAGGGCATGGCCCTCTCTTCTGTTCCCACAGCCCTGTCCACACCTATGTCTGTGCAACCATCTGTCTCCCTCATGTGACCAGGAGCAACTTTAGCTGAGGCTGTACAGACTTTCTCTTTTTCCTTGGCACATGGTAGGGACTCAGTGGCTTTTTAAGGAAGATTTAGTAGAAATCAGTGAAGCAGGGGATACTGAGAATTCCTACCTCACACAGCTGTTGAGTGGAGTAAATGAGTTTATATGTATAGCATAGTGCCTGGGTGCTCAGTAGATGTGAAATATTGTTAACAATTACATGGCCAGGCATGGTGGCTCATGTCTGCAATCCCAGCACTTTGAGAGCCTGAGGCAGGCGGATCATTTGAGATCAGGAATTTGAGAGCAACCTGGCCAACATGGTGAAACCCCATCTCTACTAAAAATACAAAAAATAGCCAGGTATGGTGGCAGACACTAGTAATCCCAGCTACTTCAGAGGCTGAGGCAGGAGAATTGCGTGAACTCAGAGACAGAGGTTGCAGTGAGCTAAGATCGGGCCATTGCACTCCAGCCTGGGCAACAGGGTGAGACTCTGTCTCAAAACCAAAACAAAAAAACAATTACATAATTTCTATCTGCAATTCTAAAATCCCAAAAGCTATAATAACCAAAAGTTACTTTGCTGGCAAAATGTCACCCAACTGAAACTGATTTGGGTCTTGGGTTTCATGGACAAAGGAGCTCTGGATGGCTACCCAAGGACCTCACTCTGCTATCTGAGCAGGTTTCCTTTACCATGGTTACCTAGTGGGATGAGAGCACTACTAAGGACAAATAGCAGTTGTATGTGTCCTATACTCTTCCTTTCTGAACGAGAGTTTTAATTTTCCTTTGCCACCTCTGTATATTGGGAGCAGAAAGGCAGTCTTTATAGGTCACTAGATTATAAGAAGCTACATCTGGACCTGGTAAAGAGAGCTGCACATACCCAGAGATCCCGGACTTTGAATGGGATGCAGAAATTTACAGGGGAGGGAGTGGGTCCTACTTAGAGCAAAAAGAGTATGTATGGGTAACCAGGAAGTTAGAGGGCAGACCGTGACACATGACAGATGAGACTCCTCAGCGTCCACTGCACTCCCCTTCTAGTGTGCGGCAGTAGAAAAGCAAAAACTAATATCCCAGGCTGCCTTGCAATTCAAGTTCAAAATGCAATGTAGGTTCTACCTATGACTTGTACTCAAGTACTTTGATTTGGAACTGGGTCATATGGAAAGCAGCAAGATGCAGGCTATGTGTTTTGCAGATTAGTGGCATAAGTGATGTGCTCTTGAGTTGAGCACTGTGGTGATGGCTTTTTGCATATAGTAGTTCCCCCTTATCCTTCAAGGATATGGTTCCAAGACCCCCAATAGATGCTGGAAACTGCAGACAGCACCAACTGTCATATATCCGGTTTTCCTATACAAGCATACGTATGATATGGTCATTTATAAATTAGGCACAGCAAGAGATTAACAGCATACCTAATAATATAATAAAACATGTATAACCATATTCGGTAATAAAAGTTATGTGAATAGGGTCTCCATCTCTCAAAATGTCTTACTGTTCTGTACCTCCGGCAACTGAAACTGCAGAAAGAGAAACCATGGATAAAGGGTGATTATTATACAGCTGAGGTAGCTGGTTTTGGAGCTAGTAGCTGCTGTGATAGCTTCCTGATGAAGGCAGACACAGCAGCTCCTCTGATGGTTTGCCATATGCTTTTGGGAGTCATTTGTGGAAGCTTGGTCTAGGGTCTATTTCTTCAGCCCTCCAGTGATCCTAAAATCCTGTAATAAATCACTTTCTGCTTAATTTACCTAGAGCAGATTATGCTTTCTAAAACTGAACCCTGGCCAACACAGCCAGCTAATGGGTAACTCCAGCACCAGCCCTCTTATTTAAACCAGGAGCAAGCTCCCAGGCCCCCAGGAGACCCCTGTTCCTAGATGGTTCTGGCAGAGAGTGAACACTTCCAGCAACTGAGCACATGTATGTTTGCTCCTCAAGGAGAGAGAAAGGACAGTCTGCCACAGGCACAGATATGAGTGGCAATGGTGGCACTTTTTATGATTTAGCCTTTGCCATTGATATTTCGTGTTGGTCCAGGGACGGTAGAATTATACTTTGTTTTTTCCCCACACTCTCTGAGAGCTGTAAAATAAAAATATTATTTGTATTTTTAAAATAACTTTTGGTTTTAGAGAAATAAAGCATGATGATTTTCTGACCTGAAATAGGTAAAATGCTTCCAATTTAGAATGCAACTTATCAACAGTACAATTTCCCTCCCATTTGCAGGACACATTGTCTACTTTAGTATAAAAAGAGGTACAGTTTTTCTCTGTTTCAGCTGTGTTTATTATCACAAACACTGGGGGAGCATCCACCAATATTTGGCTGCATTGTTTGTAGGCTCTAACTCAAACATTTCAGCTACTGTTTAATGCGAGAGGGCTTGGCTCTGAACCACAGGCAACACGAACTGGTTCTCCTGCACAGCACTGGGTCTGCTCAGAGAAGGCTTTTCTGCCAACAAAGGACAGGTGGCACATCAAGCACACAGCTGTTCTCAAAGGGCAAAGAATGTAACTGCTCCTCCAAGAGTCATCCTTTCTCCCTGCCTGGATGCAGGGCCAGACACTTTCTTTGTACAACTGGTCATCCATCAGACATTTATATAGTGACCTTTTGGAGGAATCAGTCCCTTCTGTCCTCACATTTCCTAAAACAGAAGCAGCAGTGGCCACTCCTGATGTCACTCCTGGAAACTCAGACTAACAGACTGCAGTAATGGCACGTGTCTTATCTCCCACGTGGAAATAATGACACGCTGCTTACATTCTCCACGTCTGTTCTGATAGTCCCAACTTTTTCTGGTTATTTATAAAGAGCTACCATTGATTTTGTCATGTCACAACATTACATCCCTTGTGACTTCCATCTTTTTTCTAATCAACTTTTAATTTTAGAACCACTTTAGATTTACAGGATTATTGTGCAGAGAACAGAGCGTTCCCACATATTCCATATTGTTTAATGAGAGAGAGCCTGGCTCTGAGCCACAGGCAACAAGGACGGGTTATCCCATAGAGCACTAGGTCTGTGCAGGATTCAATTTCCTGTATTATTACTCCTTCTTCCATTACGGTACATTTGCTATACTTAATGAGCTGATAGTGATACATGATTATTACCTACAGTCCATACTTGGTTTTTACCTAATGTCGTTTTACTGTCCCAGGATCCCATTCAGGACTCATTACATTTGGTCATCAAGTCTCCTTAGGCTCCTCTCGGAGGTGACAGTTTCTCTGGCTTTACTTGTTTTTGATGACCTTGACAATTCTGAGGGATGCTTAACCTGCATGTATTCAGTTTTCCTAAGAATTACAGAAAACTGTCTTTTGGAAGAAGGTATCAGTAGGATCATGGGCCTCCAAAACTGTCTTAAGGCTGCAGACGGACATTTGAGCGGCTCCCCATCAATGTTAGTCTGTGATGAAGTTGGGGTGGTCTGCCCAGTGGATGTTCTGCCGGCTGCTGAGGACATTCCTATGAAGGTTCCAGTGGAGCAGCTCCCTAGCCTGGCTCATCATTATATTCAAATGAAGAACTGTACAAAGTACAGATTTCCAGGCTTTGGCCCAAGTGTACTGGATTAAAATCTCTAGCAATGGGGCCTTGGATTCTGTATTTTTTACTCTTTAAAAATAATAATGCTAATTATTTTTAATACTGGCAATTATAAAATAATGACCTATAATCTATTAGTATTATTAATATAAATAAAAGTGTAAATGTGGAAAATTTAAACAGTAGTCAGAAGTTCCAAAGGAAAACTATGCGCCCCCCATAATCTAAACATGCTCTAGGAACACTCTGGTTGCTTCCTATTTTTATTGTTGTTTTTTGGTTGCTTTGGAATTTGCATTTCAAGAAGTTTCCCAAAATATGCCAGTGTAACTGGAAAACTGGAACCCACTACTACAGAAAAAATGAAAAATTCAGCTGTCGGGGAGCACAATGCCTCCTTCAGTTCTGACAGCCCTTATGTGATCATAAAGCCATGCTCCTCCCCTTCTCCACTGCACAGGCTAGTCCCAGAGCCCTCAGATGGGTGGACATCTGCATGGAGAGGCAACCTGACAGCCTCGGAGATGCTGGTACCAAGTAGCATGAGGAGGGCACTCTCATTAAGCGGGGGCAACCTGGAGTGGGGAGTCAGAGGCCAGGCAGGGGAAGGCCATCCCTCCAAAGGACAGATCCAATGTGGGGAGTGAGAAGCTGGATGGGGAGAGGGCATGCATGTAGACGCAGCCAAAGTGGGTATATCAGAGCCGGAGCAGGGAGATGCAGGTGTGGGAGTCCATGTGGAGGGCTGGCCTGGGACCCATGGGGATGAGGAGGGCATCCCTCTGGGTGGGTGTCGCCATGAGCGGAGTCAGAGTCTGAATGGAGGGTGTTCATGTGAGGGAAGGGGTGGAAGCAGTGGTGATGGCCAACTGGTTATGTATGGGGGGATGAATCAAATAAATATAACAAGGGTAATGGGAGTCAAATTTCCTAACTCTTGGAGAAGGCAGTTACTAGCACGGACAGGGAGAAGACTAAAATAAACCCTAGATACCCTACAGTTAGAAGAATCAGTATGAACTTACAGATTTAAATATATATTTAGCTATATTTTATTTATAAATACATTTATATAATATATAAAATAGATGTGTATATATATGCTTATATATACATTTACACATATATGTACATGTACACATAAATTTGTGAATGTTTTTAGAGTGGACTTGGGGGCAGTGACCCTCCAATGGCCACAGGTACACCTAATGCCCAGATCTTGGCTTTAATGTCATTTTCCACTAAAAATAATCAGGGATCCTTAGAGAAATGACTGATTTCAGGGCTGGGACAGACAAAGAACATGATGAGCCTAGAACATCTTGTGCTAGAAATCAAAGAGGTACTCAAAGGCTGATGAGGACACATCCAAAGGACACAGGAGCCAGGCTGAGGAGATTCTCGTGATTCTTGGGACACATTGAGCTTCATGACAAATAATGTCAGTAACAAAGTATATCCCACAGAATACATAGGAAGTTAGAATCTCATACTGATAAAAATAAATGAAAAAAATGAAAATGTGATGAAGGATTTTTTACACTTTCAAAGCATCTTTCATAAAATATTTATTAATAAAAGAAAAAAACAAACAACTTCACAGTAGAAAAGCTCAGAAGACACCACTTACTCAAAGAATAAAAATAAAATCTTTAGGCCAGGCCTGGTGGCTTAAGCCTGGAATCCCAGCACTTTGGGAGGCCTAGGCAGGAGGTTCACTTGTGCCCAGGAGTTCAAGATAAGCCTCAGCAATATAGTGAGACTCCCATCTCTACAAAAAATAAAAATTAAAAATTAGCTGGGTGTGGTGGCATATGCCTGTGGTCCTAGCTACTTGGGAGGTTGAGGTGGGAGGATCGCTAGAGCCTGGCAGGTCAAGGTTCTGTGATCATACACTCCAGCCTGGGTAAGAAGCAAGACCTGTCTTTAAATAAACAAACAAACAAACATCAGTAATGGGACAAACTGAAATTGTGTGCCCCATGATAGGATGCAATGAAAAGAATTCACCATCACTTCTGTGATATTCCTGTCTGTATTTGTTATGTACAATATATGCCAACATTTATTATGTCATAGTTTCTGGAGTTCATGGATCTGGGAGTGGCTTAATTTAGTGGTTCTGGTTCCAGGTGTCCCAGGAGGTTGCAGTTAATCTCTTGGTTACAGATACTGTCAACTCAAGGCTTAACGGAGGCTGGAGAATCCTCCTCCAAGTTTAGTCACTTGGTTGACAGCCTCCAATTTCTCACTGGCTGTTGGCTGGACACATCAGTTCCTTATGGGCCTATACATATGGCTGTTCACAACATGGAGGCTTGCTTCCCAGAGCAAGTGATCCAAGAGATAACTCTCACAACCTAATCACTTCTGCTAGTCACAAAGGTCAATCCCAGTACAATGTGGGAGGAGATTACATGAGGATCACAAAGATCAATCCTGGTACAAAGTGGGAGGAGATTACATGAGGATATGAATATCAAGAGGTGGGGCCAACTTGAAGGTTAGCTACCACACTGTTATCCTCTGATTCATAAGCGGAAAAGAATCATAACAAACCCAAATCAATGTGTATTCTATAAAATAATTGGCTTGCATTCTTCAACCTGTCAAGGTCATAAAAATCAAGGAAGAGTGGAGAACTGTACCAGAATGAAAAAGGCTAAAGAGACATGACAACTAAATGCAACATCAGATGCTGGACTGGATCCTTTTGCAATCAAGAACATTTTGGGGACTACTGGCAAAAACTTGAATGGGCTCTGAGAATTAGAGAGTTGCAATGTACCAAGGTTAATTTCCTGATTTTACTGATTGTACTGTGATTTGCCTAGGAAAATATTCTCGTGTATAAAAATATCCACAAAAGTAGCAGGGAGAGAGAGGATATCAGGCCTGAAACTCACTCTCAAATGATTGGCAGTGGGGAGAGAAGGGTCTCTGTTTTGTAATGGGAACTTTTAGATAAGCTTGAGATTTCCAATTTAAAAATGTATATAATTTAAAAAGACCTATAAGAGAAATTTAAAATTATCTAGGTTACTATTACATAGAATGGTAAGAAACTGCTATTTTTGTAGGTAAAAAAATGTGTAAATTTTGGTGATTTCACATGATTCCATTTAATATGAGAAAATTACAACAAACTAATCAACACCAAAGATAATGAAATTCTACATTTACATAAAAATGCAAAATGATTCACAGTGCCCTTTCGAGGATCTCTCTCCTGCAGTTACTCACCCTGTCCAGCACCCAGCATCTGTCTCTGCGGTGAGCCTACAGAGAATCTGCTTTGTAACTCCTGCCTGAATAATGATCCTTCCTCAAGTTCATATTCCCCTCCAGGTACTGACCTCTTCCTCTGTGCCCCTTCATAGCAACACTTTTTGAAAAAATGGCTTCTATTTCTGATGTCCTTTTACTTCCCATTTTTTCCTAAATTCATTCCAAGTGGGCTTGCAAGGCTACCACCCATAGAAACTCTCTCATCATCGTCAGTAATAATCTTCCTATTGCCTAAACCAATAATCATTTTTCTGTATTCAACACTGCTGCCCACTTTCCTTCTTGAAACACTTTCTTCTCTTGGCTCCCATGAAACCAACTCCTCTTGAGTTTCCTCCTATTTCCCTCTTTGCTTATAACCTTGTCCGCTACAATTCAGAAAGCAACATGGTCATCTTTTAAAGATGTAAATCAGAGAAGCAGCTCTCTACTTAAAACCTTCTGGAGGGTTTCAGAGTAACAGCTAAGCTCCTGTGAGAGGCACCCTGAGATCTGGCCCCTACCTATGCCTCACTCCATCCCATAGGACATTCCTCTGTGCCTTTGACCCAGCCTTCAGCTTGCATATTAGTCCATTTTTACACTGCTAAGAAGAACTCCCCAAGACTGGGTAATTTATAAAGGAAAGAGGTTTGCTTAACTCACAGTTGATCATGGCTGGGAAGGCCTCAGGAAATTTACAATCATGGTAAAGGGGAAGCATCTTCTTCACAAGATGGCAGGAAGGAGAAGTGATGAGTGAAGGGGGCGGAGCACTTTATAAAACCATCAGATCTCATGAGAACTCACTATCACAAGAACAGCATGGGGAAAAACCGCCCCCGTGATTCAATTGCCTCTACCAGGTCTCTCCCTTGACACATGGGATTTATGGGGATTATAATTCAAGATGAGATTGGGGCGGGGACACAAAGCCTAACCATATCAGCTTGCTTCTCAAACGTGCCAAGTTTATTCCTGCCCGAGCCTTTTGTGTATGCTTCAAACACTTCTTCAAACACTCTCCCCAGTTATCTCACAGTAGACTGCTCTTTTTCATCAAGTTCTCAGCTTAAACGTTAACTACTCAGAGAGAACTTCCCTCCAAGCCTAATTTAAAACAGCTCCAGCCGGGCGCAGTGGCTCAAGCCTGTAATCTCAGCACCGGGCAGATCACCTGAGGTTGGGTGTTCAAGACCAGCCTGACCAACATGGAGAAACCCCGTCTCCACTAAAAATACAAAATTAGCCAGGCATGTTAGCAGATGCCTGTAATCTCAGCTACTCAGGAGGCTGAGGCAGGAGAATCGCTTGAACCTAGGAGGTGGAGGTTGCAGTTAGTTGAGATCACGCCATTGCACTCCAGCCTGGGCAACAAGATTGAAACTCTGTCTCAAAAAAAAACAAAAAACAAAAAAACACAGCTCCTGACCAGTACCTGCTCCAATCATTCTCTCACATTCCCTGCTTTGTGTTCTTCAGGGCATTTATCCTCATATGAAACTGTCTTACTTATGTATTTATTAGGTCAATGCCTGTCTGCCTACCCTAAAACAGAAGGGCCCTGGGGAACCCTGTTAGTCTTATTCTTTACTGTGTCCCCAGTGACTAGAACAGTGCCTGACACATAGTAGGTGCTTAGGTATTTGTTAGATAAATGAATCACCTACTTTCTGTTTCAAGCTGTTAATGATTCCAACTATTAGATAACTTGTGGCTGTGATAATAATTATAGAATCTTTAAATGACTTTTATTCCAATCACTTGTCCAATCTTGAGCCAAATGAAGATGCTCTCCATCACATTGCTGGTAGAACGTTATCCTGCCTCTGCTTGGGTACTCGTAGTAATGGAGACTCAGGACTTTCAATAATGGAATATTTACAGGTCACTGTCAATAGCTCTGGTTGTTAGAAAGATGTTCTCTTCAGCAACCCTAAGTCTTCCTCCCTATGGGTTCCACTTACTGGTCCCTGAAGCAACTCAAAAAGCCCTGCTTCCCTTGACAGTGATTCAAATATTACTCGAGGGAATGATCACATGATTCCTAATTCTCTTCTCTGAGATAAATATTCCCAGCTATCTCAACACTTCATGTGACATGAAAAATTAACCGATACCACACATGAGAAATGCCTGAGAAATTTTACCAGCTTGGTTTAAAAAAGTAAAACCTTTCTAAGCATCGTATCTGTGAACTACAATGCAAGCGTGTCCTTGGATATTCCAAGAACATGGTCTCATTTCTCACAGCTGTCTTTCTGTTCTCTTAACAGCCTGGTTCTCTGCCTCATGCTCTTTGTGATACTGAGGGAACTGGGACAACTATAGACAGCCAGGCCCGCAAGCATCTTTCCTGGGACAAAGACTTACCTTTTTCAGAATATATTTTACTATGTTTTCATTTTTAAACAAATTTTATATTTAATAAGATGAGGGAAACCTTGGGATGTAACTGTTCACTAACAAGCTTTGTAGCAAGCACTCTTTGCTGAGGACACTAAACAATTTATTGCATGAGTGAACAGTTTGGATCTTACTTCCCATTGGGCTTTGAATGTGTGTGCAGCGCAGGAGGAACAATGTCTGTCAAGGCTAGTCAAGGCTAAACAGGCAGCATTTTAGTGCTGATTTGTACCCTTCACGTGACTTAGACAACTGAGTGAGCACTCAATAAATATTATTGAATGAAGGAGTGAGCAAGGGAATAAACGAATCAATGAATAGATGATCCCAGACCTAGTGCTCTAGTCCAAGTACCAGCAAGGCAGCCACGACCTGGACAGGTAAGGACTCACAGCTCAACAGTGGAAGGCATGGGATCGGATGGATCCCAGGGCACCTGATTCTCTGGCCTAGAATTATTTCCACAGATTCAGGCTACCTCTCTTTCTGGGCACCTGTGCAAATGAATTTTCAGTTAACTGGATAAGTAGAAAGGATTTTGTTTTTAATAACTAAGTCATGTGAATGACTTCTCCATATCCATGCACCCTGAATGATTATTCTGAGCCAATTACCATCAGCCCACAGCCTGGCAGTAACATACGTGGGGGTTAGCATCTGACCCAATCCTGGCCATTTGGGCATGAGAAATTTGTTGAGCAGGTTCTGGGACTCCTTGCTCCTAAGGAGGAGACACTGAGACAGTGTTTTTCTTCTGCCCTGGGCACCACTGTGTCTGACTGTGGCGCTGGAACTGCTGTGGCCACCCTGCTACTGGTCTGAGGATGGGGCAACATTGAGAATGGGGCAGCAAAGAGATGGAAAATCCTGGGCATTTCATGATCACACGAAGCCCCTGAATCTACCAACTCTGAAGCCTGCCCATCTGCAATCTTTCAGGGAAGTAAGATAATAAATTATCTTATCATTTAAACCAGTTGAGTTAGAGGTTCTGTTATTTGGAACTGAAAGCATCCTAAAAAGTTCAGATCAGTTTTTGATGGAATGCTTTAAAAAGAGAACAAATTCCATTTGACCTAGCAATCCCATTACTGGGTATATACCCAAAGGATTATAAATCATTCTATTATAAAGACACACGCACACCTATGTTCATTGCGGCACAATAGCAAAGACCTGGAACCAACCCAAATGCCCATCGATGATAGACTGGACAAGGAAAATGTGGCACATATACACCATGGAATACTATGCAGCTACAAAAAACGATGAGTTTGTGTCCTTTGTAGGGACACGGATGAACCTGGAAACCATCATTCTCAGCAAACTGACACAAGAACAGAAAATCAAACACCGCATGTTCTCACTCATACATGTTCTCACTCATAGGTGGGTGTTGAATAATGAGAACACATGGACACAGGGAGCGGAGCATCACGCACTGGGGTCGGTTGGTGGGGAACTAGAGGAGGGACAGCAGGGGGTGGGGAGGCTGGGGAGAGATAATATGGGGAGAAATGCCAGATATAAGTGACAGTGGGATGGAGGTAGCAAACCATCTTGCCATGTATATACCTATGCAACAATCCTGCATGATCTGCACATGTACCCGAGAACCTAAAGTGCAATAAAAAAAATAATAAAAAGAGAACATTTTCTTCCTTAATTCCTTAAAAAATAATAAATCATAGAAAATAACATTTCTTCAACCAGTCACAGATATCATCTTGCTGGGAAATACTGAGCAAGGCTATAACATAATAATGTCCCTGGTTGCCTTAGTAATGCATATTGACATAAATAATCAAATACCCTATGCAAACGAATTCTCAAACTTTTAGTCTCAGAATCCCTTCACATTCTTAAAAGCATTATTGAAGACGCCAATTAGCTTTGGTTAATATGGGTTATATCTAGTGATATTTACCATACAAGACAGTAAGACAGAAGTTTAAAAAACATTTATTAAAATAACAAACCCAACACATGATAGCATAAACAACTTCTTAATGAAAAATAACTATATTTTAAAAACAAAAAAAATTAGTGGCAAAAGAAGCAATGTTTTGCAGTTTGCAAATCTTTTCTATATCTGGCTGAATAGAAGACAACTGGATTCTCAAATCTGCTTCTGCAGAATCTGTCATGATACATTGTTTTGATTGGAGCACATGAAGAAGATATGGCCTCAGAGAGATACGTGGTTAGAAAAGGAAGCAGTATTTTAATGGCCTTCCAAAGAAGCCTTCAAATATTTTTATTTGATACTACAACAAAATTTGACAAGTTTCTTAAAGGTTAGTAGCAATGCAGAACTGAAACCATGTCAATGAACTTCTCATACATTCTTATCCATTGATGCATCTTACACTTGGAATTAATGTTTTTACCCACGCATGAGTCTTTAACAGCATGTATTGGTCATCTTGAAAATACTGGTTCACTCAGTTATACAGATCATCTAAATGATAACACATCTCATTATACAATATCAAAAAATCACATTTGTTAAGATTGCTACTGATCTCATAAAAAAATTTTTAAGTATTGTTCATGGTGGTAGATATATGTTTTCAAAAATTCTGATTTTCACTTGAAAGATCTAACTTTATCATTGGTGACAAATACTGTAAATTGTTTTTCTTGAAGTGACAGGCTTACTTTGGTCATTTTTGAGAAAGTGCCTCTCAAATATCCAAGCCTGAACAAACACAGTTTGTCTGTCAGTCATTATTACAATTGGTGTTTGGTGAAAAATCCAATGAGTTTGCTCACACACACAAAAAAGCAATGAGTTAGCTCACAACTTAGACAATCACCACACAAGTCCTTTTCCTCAAGACAGCCATAGTACTTTGAAATAAAAGTATTATGATATGCAGGAAGTGCTTTATGCATATTTTCCATTTTGTCACAAAGAATACTAAAAAGATATGCATTCAAGTGTGGTTGTTTGATAATTTTTACTGCTTTGTCAAGATTTAATAAAACTGGTATTTTTTTCTTTCTTCTCTCTCTGTCTCTGTCTCTCTTTTTTTGCTGTGAGTGTGTAAGAGTGAAGAAAATAATGATCACCAATATACTTTGGTGCCACTGACTTGCTATCACAGACCCAACAAAAGGGTCTTGGAACCAGGGTTTGCAGACCACATGTTAAGGGGTTTGCAGATCACATTTTGAGGACCCCTGCTTTATGTTTTCTATCTTTTCCCCCTTCTTCCTTTGGTGACAAGCTCCGAGCCATTTGCTCACATGGATGTTTGCTACTATCCATGCTTCCAGTGAGTGCTGCCCCACTTTTAAGCTGAACCCAGTAGGTGCACAAGTTGGGTAAATGCCAGGTGCCTGGCTCAGCAGATTCTATTATTGGACTTCATTTCTGAGGCCCAAAGAAATAAATTTGAGTCCCAGCTCTACCATTTAAAAGTAACTCTGATCTGTTCTGCTCAGAACAGAGGCCTCAGAAATAATGCCACTCATCTACAACCATCTGATCTTTGACAAGGTAGTGTTTTTATCAGTAGACTAAAATGCCTTTAAAAAGAAAGTAGTCTCGTATTCACCTCTGATTTCCTTCAAAGGATGGTT
>CAUYQU010036323.1:0-21158 GCA_963574635.1 Cheracebus regulus
CAGACACAATGTCTTCTCAGACCACATAGGCATCACATCATTGTCTAGTAAAGATATTTTCATATATCCTTTGATTGCAGTTCCGGCTTTCCCATAGCTCGACTGCCTCCAACGGGAAACTGTGTCCGGGCTCAAGCTCACCATATGGCGAGACCCAATTCCGAGAGATCTCACTTGGGAACGAACCCCACACCTGAGATCCTCCTCTCCTCCTCATTCCCCCCATGCTCAGGGCTGTGCTCCTCCCTAAGATCTTCCTTCCCTCATCATCCACCCATACTCATACAATGCTTGTCAGAGCAAACGCTCCCCCAACTGTACAGACTTGCTGGACACCATGGAGACGGAAAGCAAAGCCCTTGACCATGGGGAAACCTTGGAGGAAGCCCCACCCCATCCCTGGGCTGAAGCTTTGAATATTTCCTGGGGGCGGGGGACTTTTAGACTTGGAGAAACTGAGTAAGCATCAGCCCAGGGCAGCCCTGTGCTTTGGTGGAAACCCCCAATATGGAGCATTCACCCCTTACCCCAAAGTCTGAGGCTGGCCATTGAGCCTCCACTTGAAGCTCTTAAAGCGAAGCTCCCAACACAAGGTGCTGGCCAAGGAGCCACGGTTGACAGGGAGGGGTTGGCAAGGCAGGCAGAGGGCTTCAAGGGGCAGGGCCTGTGCCACCCAGGGCCTCGCCCCTCCCTACTCCAGGCTTGGCCCAGCCCCAAAGCCTGGACCAGGCCTGGGTGCCCCTGAGGCTCATGGCCTGAGAGCTGGCATCCTGAGGTGGGAGCTCTGTCCAGAAGGGAGACAGCCACTCGGCGCATACACACCTCAGGGAGCGAGGGCAGAGCCGCACCAGTCACAGCCAATGAAAGGCGCATCCTCAAAGACAGGAGCAGGAAGAGAAAGCTGTCAACACCCACTGGGTCGTGCCAGGGACCAAAGCCAGAATCCCCGACCCAGTGAAATCACTGATGGAGTGAGCAACAGGAGAGCTGCGTTAGGGAGGGGCAAGATCCCGCTGAGGAAGCCTCCCAGAGGGAAAAAACAGAGAGAAAGAAAAAAGAAAATGCTGAGACACAGATAATGGAAGAGAAAACACATTTAGTAAAGGGATGAGAAAGAGGGAGAATGATGATCAATCTCCCAGAAGCAAAGAGAGAGAGAACTCATATTACAGGAGTGGATCGAGGGCCACACAGGAGAGAAAGAAAACCCACGAGACACAGTCGAGGGACTGTAATGTCAAAAGAAGAGAGACAACCCAAAACTCGGATGAGCTCAGACAGAATTCTCAAAGATAACTCAGGGTTCAAGGAGACAGGGAACAAAATGCTTCAGACTAAAAGAAAGTAAGTTTGTACCTAGAATGTCTCCTCTAACTAAATTGTCATAAAATTTTAAATTTAAGTATATAATAAAAATATTTTTGGGGTTTGTCTGTTTGTTCTTAGAGTCTCGCTCTGTCACCCAGGCTGGAGTGCAGTAACGCCATATTGGCTCACTACAACCTCCATCTCCCAGGTTCAAGTTATTCTCCTGCCTCAGCCTCCCAGGTAGCTGGGATTACAGGTGTGTGCCACCATGCCTGGCTAATTTTTGTATTTTTAGTAGAGACAGGTTTTTACCATGTTGGCCAGGCTAATCTCAAACTCCTGACCTCAGGTGATCCATCTGCCTCAGCCTCCCACAGTGCTGGGGTTGCAGGTGTGAGTCACTGCACATGGCCGTATTATAAGGTCTTAAGACACACGTCTGAGAAGTAGACTTTGAAATCCCTCTTGGAGGCAGTGTCCAAGTAAGAAGAAACCCACACAAGCAGAAGATTCTTACAAGAGAAATGAGAAGCAATCACATAGAGTTAATTTTGTCCAAAAGAGAAAAATCAATGACAAAAAAAAAAAAAAAAAAAAGCACAGGATCTACAGTGTATGTTCAATCTACATAACAATCTAGAACTAAAATTCTAGATAATAACAGTGTCATGAAGGGCGGAGACCAAGGGACGTGACTGCACACCGAGACACTTCTGTCAGAAACAAGATGAGGCTCAGAAATCAAGCTGGGCAAATAAGCAGATGGAAGCTTCAGGGCAACCAAAGTGAGAAACAGAACAGAAATAGACTATTTTTAAAGCCAGCAGAAAGAGCATCCAGTCAGAAGAGGAGAAAAAATCAAATGCAAAGAGTGTGTAGTGAATGGAACTGTGAATAAGATGACAAAATGAATCCTTAATTTAGCAGTAAATATAAGTCCTAATAACTGTTATTTAAAATTGCAATAATTATAACAAAATTATAATAAGAGCTTTTATAATAAACGTAAGTGGGCTAAATTTGCTGATTAAAAGATAGTCATAAATTGGATTTAAAAGTAACGATCAGGCACAATGGCTCATACCTGTAATCCCAATGCTTTGGGAGGCAGAGGTGGATGGATCACTTGAGGTCAGGAGTTCAAGACCAGCCTGGCCAACACGGTGAAACCCCAACTCTACTAAAAAATTCAAAAATTAGCTGGGCATGGTGGCAATGCCTGTAATCCCAGCTACTCGAGGGACTGAGGTGGGAGAATCACTTGAACCCAGGAGGTTGCAGTGAACCAAGATCGTGCCACTGTACTCCAGCCTGGGTGACAGAGTAAGATCCTGTCTCTAAAAAATAAATAAATAAATGTAAAGATTCAGCAATATGTTGTCTACAGAATGTATCTCTTTTTTTCTTTTCTTCCTTTTCTTTTTTGAGACAGGGTCTCACTCTGTCGCCCAGGCTGGAGTGTAATGGCTCAATCATAGCTCTGTGCAGCCTTGACCTCCCAGGCTTGAGCAATCCACTTGCCTCCTCCTGAGTAGCTGAGACTACAGGTGTGCACCACCATGCCCAGTTAATTTTTTTGAATATTTTGTAGAGATGGATCTTAATATGTTGCCCAGGCTGGTCTCAAACTCCTGGCCTCAAGCAGTCCTCCCACCTCTACCTCCCAAAGTGCTATGACTACAAGCCTGAGCCACCACGCTTGGCCTGAAACACCCTTTAAACAAAAGGACAACAATAGGTTGGAAATAAAAGGATTGAAAACTTGAAGAGGCAGATGGGAACCAGAAGAAAGCAAAAGTTTTCTCATCAACCTTATGCTCTGACAAAATGGAACAATATAATAAGATGTAA
Organism: Cheracebus regulus; assembly: GCA_963574635.1. NCBI lineage: Eukaryota > Metazoa > Chordata > Mammalia > Primates > Pitheciidae > Cheracebus > Cheracebus regulus. The sequence goes on from CAUYQU010036323.1 coordinate 3,160, forward strand.
CCAACATGAACATGTGTGAAACTAAAAATAAAGACCAAATATGCAACCAGGAATAATGTAACCACAGAGAAAAACAGATACATCACCATTTAAGCCCGCGCTTTTAATGTGCTCCTTCAGATCTAAGTCGTGAGATTGGTTAACATGGACCTCCACGCTGGTCAAACAGAAAACAGACGTTACTGTTGGTGTACACAAAACCTTGTTTAGATGCTCGTTTACCGTTCTCAGGAACTAAGAAAAGAATGAGATACAGGCCGGGCGCGGTGGCTCACGCCTGTCGTCTCAGCACTTGGGGAGGCCGAGGCGAGTGGATCACTTGGGCCCAGGCATTCCAGGCCAGCCTGGGCAACATGGCAAGATCCTGTGTCTACCAAAAATATGAAAATTAGCCGGGCGTGGTGGTGCGTGCTTGTAATCCCAGCTACTCCGGAGGCTGAGACGGGGGATCCCTTGAGCCCAGGGTTTCAAGTTGCAGTGAGCTGAGATCATGCCATTGAACTCCAGCCTCAGTTACAGAGCAAGGCCCTGTCGAGAGAGAGAGAGAGAGAGAGAGAGAGAGAGAGAGAGAGAGAGAGAGAGAGAGAGAGAGCGGCGGGGGAGGGGGGGAGGGAAGGAGGGAGGGAGAGAGAGAGACAGAGAGAAAGGAAGGAAGGAAGAAAGAAAGGAAGACAGGGAATAAAAATTGTTAATTTCACCAAGGCCCTCTCTTGAACAAGAGAAGAAAAAGAAAGAAGAAAGAAAGAAAGAAGAAAGAAAGAAAGAAAGAAAAAGAAAAAGAAAGAAAGAAAGGAAAGAAAGAAGGAAAGAAGAAAGAAAAAGAAAGAAAGAAAGACAGGGAATAAAAATTGTTAATTTCCCCACACTAAAGACAACCATACTTGACCACACAGACAGACAGGAAGCCACCTCTGGGGGCTCCCAAATGGTGGGGGTAATGGAAGCTGGCACACAGGGCAGCTCAGAGGGTCGGGAGAGCGGCCACTCAGCAGGGTGGAGCCTCAGCCTCTACAGGCTGAGGGGGCTGTCTAAGAAAATAAACAAAAAATTAGAAATATAGAATTATGTACACAAGCAAATATTCATTCAGAATGAGCAAATAAATTTCAAGTTTTTAAAAAGAATCAACAATACCCAAGAAATAACATTTTTAAGCTGACAGACAGCACACACTGTACTTCAGCGGCTTCATGTTGCTGCCGGTCTCCGGCTGCCTCTTCGGGTGCAGTGACATCATTTGCCTCCCTCCAGAGACTCCGAGGGAGAACGGGCTCCCAGCCTCTCCCAGCTCCCGGGGCTGCAGCGGCGGCCCAGTGTTCATGCTTGTGGCTACCCCACTGCAGTCTCTGACTCCATCATCACGTGGCCTTCTCCCAGGCTGTGGTTTCTCTCTTCACATCAGGACACCAGTCATGTGGGATTCCAGGCCATCCAGTAGCCTCAACTTGATGAGATCTGCTAAGACCCTGTCTCCAATAAAACCCCATTCAGAGGTTCCAGGTGGACATGGATTTCAGGGGACACCATTCCATCCAGGGCAACACCCTGCTCTCAGATGGCTGGAAACAACATCCTGAGTCTCGGAGCAACTGCACACACATAAATATACTCCACCAAGCTACGCCCAGCTAAACACCCCAGCTCAGCATCCCTCGGCCAGGCCCCAGAAACTCTCTGGGTACCTGGGGCCAAAGGAGACGGCAGTCTGGACCAACTGCTGTCAAAACAGCTTGAGCACACTGAACACAACCAGCGGGTGAGGACACTGCCAGCCCTCCTCCAGGGCCTTGGGAGGGCTGAGGTCTGCAGTCAGGAGCTTCAGGGTGAACGGGCCCCAGCCGGGTCCAGCCAGAGAGGCGGCCTCGAGAGCCAGAGGTGTGTGTGCAGCCTCAGAGGCCTTGAAGGTGGGGTTGTTACTTCCAGGTTGCAGGAGGGGAGGACGCCAGCACCAATCCCACGTCAGAGACCCACCTGCAGCAGCTTCCCCAACAGTCGACCGAGAACTCAGTGGCGGGCTTGAGACCACCCCAAGCTCCATGGCAGGAATTTCCAGCCCCCTGACTTCTACATGCCCCATTTGCCCCAGAGTCAGCTCTGGGTGGCCCCAGGCACGAGGACATCCAGCTGAGTGGCAAAGGGAGCTGGGGGCCTAAGTGATATCCTCAAAACCAAAGGCCAGGTTAGGAGCAAAGCTGGAGCCAGGAGTAGGTTCTTGGTCCTCAGAATAAGTGACTTATACTCATTCAACAATTTTTTTTTTTGAGACAGAGCCTTACTCTGTGGCTTGGGCTGGAGTGCAGTGGTGCAGTCATAGCTCACTACAGCCTCCACCCCCTGGGCTCAAGTGATCCTCCTTCCTCAGCCTCCCAGACAGCTAGAACTGCTAGTGCACATCACCATACCAGGCTAATTTTTTTTCTTTGGTAGAGATAGGGTTTCTCTATGTTGCCCAGGCTGGTTTCAAACTCCTGTGCTCAAGCAATCCGCCTGCCTCTGCCTCTCAAAGTGCTGGGAGGCAGCGGCTCCAGCTTCACTCACAAATACTGACTCAGTGGCTGCTTTGGCCAGGGTGGCGGTCTAGGTGCTGGAGATACAGCAGAGAATAAACAAACTTGGGGCCTTCTCCCAGGGCCCTGGGGGAGGCAGGAGGATAAGTGACATCCGTAAGGAAGCATCTGAGGTGTTGGGCAGCAGGGGAGCTAATGAGGAACCGCAGGGGAGCTACAAGGGGTTGGAAGGAGGGGAGAACGCAAGGCCAGGACCCAAGCTGGGGGCCAGCCTGGAGTGCCAGGGCCATGTCCAGGAGAGGAACAGGAGGGCCGAGGTGCTGGGGTGGGGGTTGGCAGTGTGCTTGGTGAACTGGTTGGAGGCACAAATATGAGGTGAGGAATTGGGTCAGGTGGGACAGGTGTCACAGGTGGGTCAGGTGTGGCAGGTGGGTCAGGTGAGATAGGTAGGTGAGATGGGAAGCTAGGCCACACTTTCTCTCTGGGAGAGGTGAGAGAAAGCTTCAGGTCTGTGCAGATGGCCCTGGGGACTTGCAGCACAGCCAGGGCCCTGCTTGTCACTGGCCGGGCACTGGGTCCAGGGTCCTGGGCCCAGAGAGTGGGTTCCGTTCCCCATTCTGGATGAGATTAGCAGGGCAAGGCAGGCGGAGCAGTCATGTGCCTTCCCCTCCCCTGAGAACCTGGAACTCAGGACAGAGGGTGGGGCCTGCAGGGCAGGAGGAAAGGGCTTAGGCCGCCCACCCACTCCCCACTCCCACCCACCCGCCCTGCACCCATTGGGTCCCATTTAGATGCAAAGGTGAGGGAGTACCAGTGGGCTGGGGCCTGGGGGTGGCTCAGGCTCTCTGGAAGCTTCCAAAGGCCTCCTGGGGAGAGAAGGGCCTCATCCGGCAGCCAGGGTGAGTTCTGAGTCCAGTGCTGTCCAGCAGCTGAGTCAGGGAGTCAGGGCTGTCATGAGTCCACTTACTCCTCCCTCCCTGCCAGCGAGGGCTCTCGGGTCTGGGACTCAGCACTCTGCGGCCCCTGTCCCCTCCCTGCCACCCCCATGCAGAGCTGCCTCTTGTTGGTGGGCCTCACTGAGGCTTGAAGCTGGGGGGACCACTGAGTCTGCAGGGCCCACACTAAGCCCCAGCTGCGGAACGTGGGCGCCTCCATCCGGGGCATCTGCTTGGGGTAGTCGAGCTCCTGAATCAGGTACGTGGGGGTGGGTGAAATGCTCCCTTCCCCGCCACCGTCACCACGCAAAGGCAGAGGGACAAATGCTCTAGGCTGCCTGAAGGCCAGGCCCCTGGGGCAGCACCAGGCAGGCAGGGGCCTCCAAAGGCAGGGGTCACAGGTGGGGGTCACAGGTGGGGGGGAGTCACAGGTGTGGATCATAAGCGGGGGTCACAAGTGTGGGGATCACAGGTGGAGGTTACGGGGGGTCACGGGGGATCACAGGTGGGGGTCACAGGTGGAGGTTACAGGCAGGGGTTGCAGGTGGGGGATCACAGGTGGGGATTACAGGTGGGGGTTACAGGCAGTGGTCACAGGTGGGGGGTCATAGGTGGGCGTCACAGGTAGGGGGTCACAGGCAGAGGTTACAGGCAGGGGTCACAGGTGGGGGATCACAGGTGGGGGTTACAGGCAGTGGCCACAGGTGGGGGGTCACAGGTAGGGGTCACAGATGGGGATCAAGGCGGAGGTCACAGGCAGGGTCACAGGTGGGGGTACACAGGTGGGGGTCACAGCTGAGGGTTACAGGTGGGGGGTCATAGGTGGGGGTCACAGGCAGGGGTCACTGGTGGGGGTTTATAGGCAGGGGGTCACAGGTGGTCACAGGTGGAGATCACAGGCCAGGGGTCACAGATGGGGATCAGAGGTAGGGGTCACAGATGGGGTTCACAGGTGGGGGTACACAAGTGAGGGTCACAGCGAAGGGTTACAGATGGGGAGTCAGAGGTGGGGTTCACAGGCAGGGGTCACTGGTGGGGGTACACAGGTGGGGGTCACAGGTGGGGGGTCATAGGTGGGAATCACAGGTGGGGGTACACAGGTGGGGGCCATAGGTGGGGTTCACAGGTGGGGGTCACACATTCTCTCCATTTTCCACTTGTTCTGTGTCAGTCTCTGCCTGGTGGAAAGGGTTACCAATGCTGTTGGAAAAATGGCCTCAGAGGACCGGACAGAGAATTACACTGTGGCCTGGGCAGCTGGAGTGGGACCCAGGAGCTAGTGGTGGATGTGGGGAGAGAGGAAGGGAAAAGGGAGAGGGAAGGGGATAAGGGGGCAAGGAGCGGAGGGGCGGGGAGCAGGGGGAGGATGGATGGGGCCAGGCCACCCCGAGGCCTGCAGGGTCAGCAGGGAGAACACCCATCAGCTGCCACTGGGGTGGGTTGGTGGGAACCCATCAGCCTGGAGGCTAGAACCCAGAGCTCAGCAGGCCTCACAGGGCGGCTGGAAGGGCAGGAGCCACGCAGAGGAGCCCTAGCCTCCTGAGACAGGGCGGGGTTGCAGCTGCTCCTCTCTCCTCCCCTCGCTTCTTCTCCCCCAGGGCCCCTTCTCCTCCCCACCCCCAGCCCCAGGGGCCCCCTCAACCCCTCCACTTGCTTGATTGGTGAAGGACAGTGGGGCGGGCTGATGGATGGCCGGCCACGGGACAGGGAGTTGCTGTCCGGCTGAGACTCTCAGGCTGCCCTGCATCTAGCAGGCAGCCTCTGGGACCCCCAAGCCTCCCGGTCTCCAGGCTGTGGGCAGGTGGGCGGAGACAACCCTGGGCCTGGAGCTCCTTAGGTGCCTCCCAGCACATCTGCCTCTCCCGCAGGTTCAAGCCTTCAGCTTCACCCCATTGTTGAATGCATTTAATCTTCATGAGGGCCCACAGGGACCTGGGGAGACCCTGCCTCTCCTTTCACGAAACCAGGCCCGAGCCAGGAGGAGGTGGCCCAGGCCAGGTCAGTGAGGTCTGGGAGACACCCGCCTGCCCCAGGCGATGATGATGGGGATGGAGGTTCCCCTCGGGAGAGACCTCAACCTCCCCTGCCCTGCAGAAGTGGGGAGTCACTCCGAGGGCAGCTGGACGAGCTCTTCAGGAGCTGTGCAGGGTGGAGGAGGGGCTCTGCCTGGGGCAAAGACCTACAGGATGGGGTGCCCCCCGACACAGGGAGGTGGGCGCCAGAGGCCTTGGCCACTGCAAAAGGCCAGGCCATTTCCACGCTCAGCCTGCCTGGCCCAGGTACCCCACACCTTGGGCCACATGGTGAGTACCCCTCCCCTAGCTTCTGGGGAAACAGTCTGTACCATCCTGTGCACCAACTCTTGGGGCTTCCTGAGTTGAAGATCAAAGTCTGCCCTAGACCACGCAGGAAGATACCAGAAACCAGGGGAAGGTGAAGACGCTACGGATGCCGGCCACACCGCTGCCTCTCTCCTTCCTTACCCACAGATCGGGGCTGCTGTGGGATTTGGGAAACGGCTCCTGGAGGCCGGAGCAGAAGGCCTGGCTCCAAGGCTGGAGTGTCTGGCTACCTGTGGCCACAGAGGGAAAGCCGGGGTGCAGAGGCGTGGAGCCAGCCAGACCCGTGCCCCCAGCCGCTGGGCAAGCTCAAGCCGAGGTTCGGGTGGGCTGACACCACTGGGGTCTGCACTTCCTGTTTCTCACCGTGGTCAAGGAGGCGGCATCCTGCCTCTCTCTGTCTTCTGCCACAGCATTCGCCCCTGGAGCAGGGCTCCAAACCACCACCCACCCCTGGCCTGGGGCCTCCAGCAAGCACTCCAGCTGCCTGGGACACCTTCACCCAGGGCAGGACTACCTGTCCTAAAAGACCCCTGGCTGGGTTTCTGCCCCAGTAGCCTGGATGGCCCCGTCAGGGAGGATGGTATTTCCCAGCACTGCTAAAGGCTCAGCACCCAAAAGACTGTCTTGAACTTTGGGCCCAGCAGTCCCCAGCTCCACAGTGCAGGCCGGGAGAGGGCGGCCCAGAGGATGCCCCACCCACCTCAGGCCTCCTGGGTCCCTATGCCAGCAGGTGACTTGGAAGAGTGCTTCTCTGGGAGGGGCCCCAGACCCCATGGAAGTGGTTTTGCTCAGGCCGGGGGCTGCATCCCTGCACCCCGCCATCTCCCTCCCGGGAGCAGGAATTGGGAGCCAGGTCCTGGCAGGGCAGCAGGAGGTGGTCACTGCCGGTGTTGCCTGGCTGAGACCCCAGCCCCGCCAGGCCCAGGCTCTGGGACCAGGCTGCTCTGCTCCCCACATCTGCCCTCACCCCGAGCTTTGGAAGCCTTAGCACAAGACAGGGATCTGCAAAGGGACCTGGGTTTTTCCAACTCCCTCTCCCTGTGGCGGGCCCTAATTTCACATTTGCTGGTCTTCAAAGCCCCAGCCTGGGAAGCTGAAGAGACCCACTTCTCAGTAAGTCCTTGGGCCTGGCCACTTGGCCGCTGGCCTCCCTGAGCACACCTGACGCTCCGAGAAGAGGCCGAGCAGCCTCAGCGGCTGGAAACCGCGTTCCACCAGCACAGACAACACTTCCCACCCTGTATCGGAGGCCCTGTGCCGGCTGCTGCTTCGCTTCCCAGGGAGACTGCCCCACCCAGCCCCTCCTTGAAGACAAGAAGGGTCTGGGAAGAGCAGTGGGAGGAGCCCTAGACACAGGGGTCCCTGCCGGTAGACAGAGGGCTGCAAAGTGGCGTACAGGCCATGTGGGGCAGCCCCTGTCTCACCCAGATGTGAGAAGGCCCAGGCCCTCCCTGGCACTCCCAGGAGAGAACACCTTGACCCTCAGAGTCCTCTACTGCTCCTCCCACACCCTCAGCGGGGCAGGACCTGGAACCTCAGATCCCCCAGGCCCCAGGCGGCTGCCTTTCCCACACCTGGGGGTGGTGCCCGGGACCGGGCTAGTTTGCACAGACTCCCTGCTGTTCTCCCAGCTCCTTGGGCTTCAGCCTCCCTGCTGAGGGCCACCTCACTTGCTGGGCCAGGGGACCATGGAGCCAGAGAGCAGGGCTCCGCCGCGGAAGCCCCTGCTGTCCTGCCATCTCCAGGAGCAGCTCTGGGCCCCAGCACAGACATGCACCCCCTGGTCCTGGTCACCAAGCTCTGTGCATGGAGGCCTTGAGACAGCACAGCGGGGGGCCTTGAGATGGAAAATGTGGTCAGTCACATCGTCCTGGCCTTTCCCTGCCTCTGCCCATCAGCCTGGCCACCTCAATGCCCCCCAGACCTCATTGCTGGGCACATCTGGGTTTGTGGGGCCTGAGGCTTCTCTATGTCCAGGGGGCAAGGGAGAGGCCCAGGGGGCAACTTCCTTCACTCACGCCCTGCACACCTCCCTCCAGGCCCACCTGGAACCCCCTTGTCTCTGCTGAAGTCCTCTGGGCAAGCCCCAGCCTGCCCTGACCTGGGATGGGCCTGCCTCTGAGGCCTCTACTGCCCGAAGGCAGCTCCCAGAACGTGGCCTCCCAGCTTGGTGGGCCAGGGATCAGGTGGCCAGAGCCCTTGCACCCTGCACTGGGCTGGCCACAGCTGAAAAGGGCTGCCTGCCCTCTGGTGGTGAGGCGAGGCATGGGCAGCAGACCCCTTGCCAGCGCTTCCTGGCCTGCAAGGGAGTTTGACTAACAGGTGGGGAAACTGAGACCCAGAGGCAGCAGAGACTTTTGACAAGAGATGGAGTACCCCCTCCCGACCAGGACACCTCAAGGTGAATTCTCAGTGGGCTGGGCAGTCATGGACCAATGGGAAGGTCCCCCCAGGGCTGTCGCCCTCTCATGGAAAAATGCACATCCCACACGTTCTGCCTGATTTGGGGAGAGCCCAGGGTTAGGAAGCCCAGAGTATGAGACTTTAGGAACCAGCCTGAGAGCTGGGGTTTGCTGGGAGCAGCAGGACTCACACCCCAAAGTCAGTGGCATGTGGAACTTCAGGGGAAGTGGGGTAGCAGCCCATCTTCTCAGCACACAGAGAGCTCCCGAAGCCAGTGAGGAAGAGCAGAATGCACGGTCAGGTCTCAAACAAGATCACAGCTTCCATACATGCGAAAATACCCAGCTGCACTCATCATTACAGAAATGCAAAATGCAGCTCACAAATACAATTTTCACCCCTGAAATAGTAAAAGTTTCAAAAATCTGTAGTCCAGTGTTGGCGATGGCGTGGGAACACAGTCTCCCGCAGCAGGTTTTGTTCACAGAATAGAAGAGGAATACACATAACACAAGAAGAAAACAGCAACCCAGCTAGCGCAGGACTCAGCCTGCCACCCCAGCACTGTGGGAGGCTGAGGCGGGAGGATCCCGTGAGCCCAGGAGTTCCAGACCAGCCTGGCAAACATGGTGAAACCCAATCTCTACTGAAAATACAAAAATTAGCGGGGCATGATAGTTGGTGGGCACCTGCAATTTCAGCTACTTGGGAGGCTGAGGCAGGAGAATTGCTTGAACCCAGGAGAAGGAGGTTGCAGTGAGCCGAGATAGTGTCATTGCAATCCAGCCTGCACAGCAAGAGCAAAACTCCATCTAAAATAATAATAATAATAATAGTAATTGTTGAATGAATACGGAGTGTTGGGAAAGGCTTCTTGAAGGGGGCTGCTTTTTGAACTTGGTTTTGAAAGATGAACAGGAGAGAAAGAAGCTGGCCATGTAGGACAGGACTAGAAGAAGGGGAGAAATGGCAGGGGAGGGCTGATGGCACTCACAGTCACTCAGGGAGTAGCCCTTAAACCCATTCAAGTCCTCCTTCCGAAGCACCTGGGCCAAGTCACAGCGACCGATGAGGCTGGCCTCATTTAGGGCAAGGAAGCCGCTGACCAAGTAGATGAGTAACACCTTTGTCATTCTCAGAGAAGAGAAAGTGCAGCTGAGGGCTGATGGTTCTTAGGGTCTCGCAGACTTTGTGCTGATCTTCTCCGAGAAACCTAGGGAATCTGGAGACGGCAGATTTCCTCACTCACTCACTGCTCCCACCTGGCTGTTTCCAGTCTCTTTTCTCTTGTTTATTATTTTATAACTTTTTTATCATGGAAAATTAAACATTTACAAAAGAAGAGGAATACTATCATGAGCCTCCATATACCCACTTCTGAGCTTCAACGTTTAAAAACCAAGGCCAGGTTGGGTGTGGTGGCTTATGCCTGTAATCTCAGCACTTTGGGAGGTTGAGGCGAGTAGATCACTTGAGGTCAGGAGTTCAAGACCAGCCTAGCCAACATGGTGAAAGACCATATCTACTAAAAATAGAAAAAATTAGCCAGGCTTGGTGGTGCACATCTGTAATCCTAGCTACTCTAGAGGCTGAGGCAGGAGAATCACTTGAACCCAGGAGGTGGAGGTTGCAGTGAACTGAGATTGCACCTCTGCACTCCAGCCTGGGCAACAGAGCAAGACTCCATCTCAAAAAAAAAAAAAAAAAAGAAAAAAAGAAAAAAAAGAAAAGAAAAAATCAAGGCCAATCTTTTTCTGTTGTTGTTTGTTTTTGTTTTTATTTTTATTTTTTTTTAAGATGGAGTCTCATTATGTTGACCAGGCCGGTCTTGAACTTCTGGCCTCAAGCAATCCTCCTCTCTCAGCCTCCCAAAGTTCTGGGATTACAGGTATGAGCCACCACACGCAGCCTAACCAAGATCAATCTTATTTCAACTGTAGATCCTCTTATATGGGCACCCAGCTATGGGCAGAATTTGGGTATTGGGATGGCGAGTGAGATTGGCAAAGATTACTGAAGACCGTCTTCACTAGCATTTGTGAGTGTGTCCGAGCATGTGTTTTCAGAAGGAGGGTCAGGACACGGGGTGCTGATCTCCCCACAACCCCACTCCCCCAGACACTTGGTTCGTGCTTTTTCCCAAGGGCATACCCTGCCTGGTGCAATTCTTGGTGGGCTGAATGTAGACATAACTTTCACTTTCACTGTGTGTGCGTGTGTGTGTGTTGAATGCTGGGCTGCTACCCTTTCTGGGTCTCCTTTGTAAAATGAAGATATGCTAATACCTACCTAATAGGGTTATTGTGATTATTAAATAAAATAATGCCCAGATCTTGGTTCACATTCAACATAAAAGGCAACCACGACTTTAGGGAATATGGCTGATTTCCAGGCTGTAGCAGGAAAGGGTTATTAGATACAGTCTGGATTTTCTTGTTGTACCAGAAATTTTAAAATTGCTAAAAATATGGATTGGGACATGTCAAATGGACATGAGCTAGCTCAAAGGGGCACTGACTGGGCAGATCTTTAACAATATTTTTGGTAACAGCTTTATTGAGATATAACTCACGTGTCATACAATCAAGTCAGTGAAAGTGTACTATTCAATGATTTTTAGCATATTTGCAGAGTTGTGCAACTACCACCTCACTTGATTTTAGAATATCTTCATCAATCCAAAACAAAACCCTGCACCCATTTAGCAATCACTGCCCATCCTGCTCCTCCCAACCCCTGGTAACTACTAACCTACTTTCTGTCCCTATGGATTTGCCTATTCTGGATCTTTCATCTACATTGAGTTACATAACATATGGCATTATGTATCTGGCTTCTTTCACTTAACATAATGTTTTAAGGTTCATTTGGGTTAGGGCTCATAATGATACTTCATTTCTAAGGTTGAATAATATTGCATTATTCAACCATAGAAATGAAATGAATATGGTATGAATAGACCATATTTTGTCTATCCATTCATCAGTTGATGGACATTTGTGTTGTTTCTATTTTTGGGTATCATGAATAATGCTGCTATGAACATTCACATACAAGTTTTTGTGTGGATATATTTTTCCTTTCTTTGGAGTAGAGTTGCTCGGTCAGGGGGCAACCCTAGGTTTAAGCTTTTGAGGCCTACCAGGTTTCTGAAGTGACTGCACCATTCTGCATTCCCATCAACAGTATACGAAGGTTCTAATTTCTCTACATCCTCACCAACACTTGTTATTATCTGTCTTCTTGACAAAAGGTATCCTAGTGGGTGTGAACTGGCATCATTTTGTGGTTGTTTTTTTTGTGTGTGTTTCCTGGATGGCTATGAATATTGATTTCACTTTCATGTGCTTACCGGCCATTGTATATTTTTGGGAAAATAGCTGTTCAGAACTTTTGCCCAATTTAAAATTGAGTTATCTTTTTATTATTGAGTTGGAAGAGTTCTTTATATATTCTGGACACTAGACCAGCATCAGTTATATGGCAGATTTTTTTTTTTCCCATTCTGTGAGTTGCCTTTCACTTTCCTGGTGGTGTTCTTTGAAGCCTCAAAGTTTTAAATGTTGATGATGTGCAATTTATCTATTTTTCCTTTCGTGGTGTGTGCTTTTGGTGTCGTATCTAAGAAACCATTGCATAACAGTTTCCAAGGTGATCTGGGACAATGAGACCATCAAAATAAATGACAGTAACAGATTATACATTGAATGCAATAGGAATCCATGAGCCCATAATAATAATAAATTGACAAAAAGATACATAGTGTGTTGCTGAAGCACAGACCTCTTCCTGACAATAAAAGGCTGACTGATAAATGTGGAGAACGTAATGAAGTCAGAAAATAATCACCATTTTGCAACCATCATAGATTGGTTTGAGCAAAAATCATCCTTGGATGCTAAATCCGAAGTGGTGGGAAGCTTGCTGAAGAACTAGATGTGTCCATGATCTCATAGGGTCTCCCCACAGATTGCTTATTAGTTGCCCAGAAAAAAAATCTGTAACTATACAATGGATAACCAGACAGTATTTTGACCTTGCAATCAAAATTATCATCTGCAGTAGAAGCCTCCTCTTCCTCGCCACCTATGCTTCAGCCCTGCCCAACTAACAGCTCTCCATGTTCTAAAGAAGGAGGGAGTGCTGGGCCATACTCCTTCTGGAACCCCAGTCCTGTGACATTGTCCACCTCCTGGAAATATGGAGGGTTTTTTTTTTTGAGATGGAGTCTCGATCTCTCACCCACGCTGGAGTGCAGTGGCATGATCTCGGCTCACTGCAACCTCTGCTTCCCGGGTTCAAGCGATTCTCCTGACCCAGCCTCCCAAGTAGCTGGGACTACAGGTACACACCACCATGCCTGGCTAATTTTTTTTATTTTTAGTAGAGACAGGGATTCTCCATGTTGGTCAGGCTGGTATTGAATCCTGACCTCAGGTGATCCACACACCTCGGCCTCCCAAAGTGCTGGGATTACAGGTATGTGCCACCATGCCTGGCCAATATGCGGGTTTTAATCGTGCAAATTGGCCAAGCATCAGGCAGAAATAGCAGCTGGGCCTGGAAGGACAGGTGAGGTCTGTGAGGAAATGGCTGGGCGGGACAGGGTGGAGAGCACTGGCTGTTCCCTTCCTTTCTGGGAACAATACCACCTTTGGGGGAACTCCTTCCCTCATGGGGTTTTGGGGAGCTGCCAGTCCCAGGGCCCTGACCCCATCGCCTCCATAGGCATAGGAACTCTTGTGCAGCAGTCACTACATTTGTAAGTGGAAACTGGTGAGCTGCTCAGTTTCCAACAGGAAGCCCGTGTGCAGGGCCAAAGGGCACAGCCCATCGGAGGCGCTAAGCTTCGGTGAAGAGGGAGTGGAGTCTGGATGGGATTCCAGTCTCACGGTCCACCCTTTCTGGGACCTGAACACACCCTTCCCCTTCCTTCAATTCTGAGATGCAATAAATGTCCCTACTTGCAGAACAAGTTTGAGTTGGGTTTCTGTCACTTGCAGCCAAAAGAGATCTGCCAGTTACAGTCAGCATCCAGTCAATCATCTAAGACACGGTGACCTGACAACCTGTTCCCTCCCTGTGAAGGCCACAACACCCCAACACCATTAGTCACCAAGGAATTAATCAAATTTGTACATCAAAATGTTGAAATAAAGCCATTTTATTTTGATTTTTGAAAATGTAATTAACTTTTATTAAAATTCGTAATTCTAGCATTCAATGACCAACTTGTTGTCAATGTAAAGAATAAGCATCATGGTTTGTCTGAGGGCTAGACATCGATAAAATTTAAGAGCATTTAAGAGAAATTTCTACCAACTGTAGCAAAAAAGGGGCAAGGGAGAAAACATTTGTCACTGACAGCCCACTCCTCCCTCTGAAACAGGGCAGCAGGCTCTGACGACAGGGCAAGAGGCTGCTAAGTGGGCGGCACTGGCCCATGCCCCTCCGTACTTCTCTTCCCAGCAGAGCAGCAGCACATGGCACCCTGGGATAGGAGGCCTGCAGGGGCGAGGGGAGGCTGAGCATTCTAGGGGCACCACTTTATGAGGAACGATTTATGGCCAAAAGTCTACAGGGGCCTCAGGTGACCTGAATGAACTCACCTCTGTAGCACGAGACTCTTGGGCAGGAGGAAAGGTTTCCACAGCTCAGAACCACGTGCTGGAAATTTGGTCTCTGCAGCTTAAAATCTGAGAGAAGATGGTCTCTGCAGCATTCAAAGGAGGACCAGACGGAGTCTCCACCTCTGCCCCGCTCCTCCAGCTGTGACAAACATGAGCCCTGGGTAGATTCCTTCCCATTCAAAGAACTGAAAAACCTAAGCTGGGCCCATGGGTCAAGCCAGGATGTGCAGCTCAGGGCAAAAGGACAGATGGATGCCACAGGCCGTCTGTCAGAATATTTATTTGCAAGTTATAAATTAAACTAACAAGCTGTTAAATAAATTATGTTCTGGCCTCATCCCCTGACAAATAATCCTTTAAAAGGATAAAATTTTAAAATGTGTATGAAGCTATGATTTGTAGATGACAGAAAGCAAAATGTCAAAGATCATAACATTTCTTTTTTTTTTTTTTTCTTTTGAGATGGAGTCTTGCTCTGTTGCCAGGCTGGAGTGCAGTGATGCCATCTCAGTTCACTGTAGCCTCTGCCTCCCAGCTTCAAGCAATTCTCAATATTGAGATGAGTAATAAAATAAAGATATGTGTAATTTGTAAATCACTGAAACCATTCTGTGAATTTTTTTCTTCTCTTCCTTTCAGCAAAATCAGTAATTATGTTATTATCAAGATTTAAAAATACATGTAAGGATTAAAACAGTCATATTCAAAGTACAAATATCTTAATGTTTTCATAAAAAATATGTTTCTGTAAAAAATTTAATTTTGTCAGAAATGTTTTCCCAAACAATATTCTTTTCAAATATTGAAAAGTATCGGTTAAACCAAAAGGCAACATACAAATTAGAATTAATCAGATTTGTACTTCAAAATGATTGAAAGAAATAATTTGTTTTTATTTTTGAAAACAAATTTTATTAAATTAAAATTCATAATTCTAGCATTCAATGACCACCTCATTGCCAGTGTAGAGAATAAGCATCCCAGTTTGTCTGAGAGCAGGACGTAGATACAAATTTAAGCATAATGTGTAATGTGATTTCTTTAATCCTTTTCCTGTCTGCCCAAAGAAAACTCACTGGTGTCTCCTGCAGCTGCAGCCTTTTCCCCAAGATAACTTTGTCACAAAATATCTTGCTTTATTATTATTTTTGCATCACTCTAGTGTATCCACTTTGGAAACAAAAGCCATCATTGTATTTACAGCATTGTGTTTTTAGTACCAGGATTTCCATGTCCACAGCTGAACATATCAAATCCTAGAAAATGTGGCATTCCTACGTGTGATACTAACATCATTCTCAAACAGCTGTTGGGCAAAGATTAATTTGATGAATCTGATTTTTCCTAAATAGACGATTCTGATGATTCAGATGATCCTGATGTTAGTTCTGCTGAGAAATAACTCCAAGAGCAGTTTTTATGTTTTATTTTCACACTGAAAATCAGATTTGTGGCTGGGCGTGGTAGCTCATGTCTGTAATCCCAGCACTTTAGGAGGCCGAGGTGGGCGGATCACCTGAGGTCAGGAGTTTGAGACCAGCCTGGCTAACATGGTGAAACCCTGTCTCTACTAAAAACTACAAAAATTAGCCAGGGGTGGTGGCAGGCATCTGTAATCCCAGCTACTCAGGAGGCTGAGGCAGAAGAATTGCTTGAACCCAGGAGGTGGAGGTTGCAGTGAGCTGAAATCACACCACTGCACTCCAGCCTGGGCGACAGACCGAGACTCTGTTTCCAAAAAAAAAGAAAGAAAGAAAGAAAAAGAAAATCAGATTTGCTTCGGCCTCAAAGAGCATGTTTCTGTAAAGTTTAATGAGCACTGGCAGGGAGCTGCTCTTTTTTCCTAAACGGGAAAAGGGTCAATATTGCAAACTTTTCCTCAGCTTCCACACAATTGAGATGAACTGTGCTAACTCATGAGAACCTCTGGAACTATGAATAGGAGCACAAAAACAAGAAGAAATTGTACCCTCAGCACTATTAGGAAATGGTACTTCATCATGTTTGAATTGATTGTATTCACACTATCTGAGAGGAAGGGTCTGGCAGAGATGTTAACTTGTCTTTTCTCTTATCTAAGTCCTTTTCTGCCCACAGCGTCTCTGTATGACAAAATAGTGCCTAGCAGAGGCCCCATTCAGCCATTAGAGGTAGTTATAATGTTTCCTACGGACAGTAGATAAGACATGGAGAGGCATCTTTCTGGGGCCTGAACATTGTCAGTCAGGAGAGGATGCATAGGGTTAGGTGGTGTTGCACAGCACCAGCCACCAGATCCAGACTAGCAGAGGCATCCTGTGGTCTTTTATTTATTTATTTTATGTATTTATTGAGACAGAGTCTTGCTCTGTCGCCCAGGATGGAGTGCAGTGGTGCAATCTTGGCTCACTGCAACGTCTGCCTTCCAGATTCAAGCGATTCTCATGACTCAGCCTCCCGAGTAGCTGGGATTACAGGTGCATGCCACAGTTCCTGGCTAATTTTTGTATTTTTAGTAGAGACGGGGTTTCATCATGTTGGTCAGGCTGGTCTTGAACTCCTTGGCCTCCCAAAGTGATCTGCCCACCTTGGCCTCCCAAAGTGCTGGGATTACAGATATGAGCCACCACACCTGGCCCCATAGTCCTTACTTACTTTAATTTTTTTGTATGTAGAGTTCGCTAAATTGCAGGGCCCAGTCAGGGGCTCCTATTGTCAGCTCTAAGGACAGGACTGGGAAAATATTCTTCTGGAAATAAATTGCTGTAGAAAACAGAGGAATTTTTTCCCCCCAGAGACGGAGTCTTGCTCTGTTGCCCAGGCTGGAGTGGAATGGCATGATCTCAGCTCACTGCAACCTCCACCTCCCAGGGTCAAGCAATTCTCCTGCCTCAGCCTCCTGAGTAGCTGAGATTACAGGTGCGCCACCTGAATTGATGGATATTCTGGACAAAGACCCCAGAGATGACAAAAGGGAGGTCTGCCAAGATGACAGGTGTACTCTATTCAAAAAAAATCAAAAAACAAAACAAAACAAAAAAAACCACACACACAGAAAGACTGTCACCACTTAGACATACTTCAGATCATATGATTAATAAGACTGAGTTTTCAGCTTTATTATCAGGCTTGTCTTTACCCCGCAGAATGTATGCCTCCTCAAATATTTCAGGAATAATTACACAAACTGATGTAAACTGGGTTACAAATAATACCTCAAGCTTTCCAGGGAGAAATTATAGAGGTTCCAGTCTGTGGAGAAGCCTGGGACAGAAAGAAGCAGCCAGACCCCAGAATCCCCCGTTTTCATATGTATTCTATGCTATGTCTGCATCTTATTGCTGGCAACTCACCTCTCAGCTCATGCATTGTGACATTACAGCAAGAAGTACTAATATAAACAGCACAAAGGAAAAAGGAACCCATGGGATTTTGTTTTATTAACTAGGTAGGCATTGTGAACGTGGAGGGTGGGAAGCGATCGGGAGATGTACGTATCCGATGAGCATCTGCTGTCTATCAGGCACTGTGCAATGTTCCTTACATACCAGACCCCATGGAATCCTCAAAAAACTCTGCAGAGGACTATCACTGCCTTTCTTTTACATACGAAAAAACAGACTTGGAGTTAAAATTCTCCAGCCAGGTGCAGTGGCTCAAGCCTGTAATCCCAGCACTTTAGGAGGCTGAGGCGGGTGGATCACAAGGTCAGGAAATCGAGACCATCCTGCCCAACATAGAAAAAATTAGCAGGGCGTGGTGGCATGCACCTGTAGTCCCAGCTACTCCAGAGGCTGAGGCAGAGGAATCGCTTGAACCCAGGAGGCGGAGATTGCAGTGAGCAGAGATCACGCCACTGCACTCTAGCCTGGGTGACAGAGCAAGACTCCATCTCAAAAACAAAAAAAGTGAGACTTAACAGTTGCTCATGGGAAGCTGAATCAAGAGTCAAAACAAAAGACTTTCGAGCCCCAAAGACTGCACTTTTTCCACTGCACAAAGTTGTCTGCACTGTGAGCGACAGAGGAGAGGAAAGCGGACTAAAAACAAAGCCCAAGAAAACAATAAATAACACAAAATAAATGAACTGAGCATTCAACTCAAAAGTTATAAGGACTAGCAGGAAAACATTTCCAAGGAAAACAGGAAGAAGCAAAGCTTAAGAGTAAAAGAGTAACATACACATTTAATTGGATTCAGGGG
>CAUYQU010036324.1:0-15263 GCA_963574635.1 Cheracebus regulus
AACCCCTTCCCACAACTTATCCCCCGTTCTCTGCCACCCAAAGTGCTGGGATTACCGGTGTTACCCACCGTGCCCAGCCTTTTTTTTTTTTTTTTTTTTTTTTTTTTTTTTTTTTTGAGACAGGGTCTTGCTCTGTCCTCCAGGCTGGAATGTAGTGATGTGATCTCGACTCACTGCAGCCTCCACCTCCCGGAATAAGGTGATTCTCCTTCCTCAGCCTCCCGAGTAGCTGGGACTACAGGTGTGCACTACCACATCCAGTTATTTATATATTTTTTGTAGAGACAGGGTTTTGCTATGGTTTCAGCCTCGTGGGTTCAACAGATCCACTTGCCTTGGCCTCCCAATCCCTGTTCTGTTCTTTCATAGTCCCCTATGGGCTTTGACTTTTTATTTTTATTTCTTTATTTTTCAGACAGAGTTTTGCTCTTGTTGCCCAGGCTGGAGTGCAATAACATGATCTTGGCTCACCACAACCTCTGCCTCCCTGGTTCAAGCGATTCTCCTGCTTCAGCCTCCCGAGTAGCTGGGATTACAGGCATTTGCCACCACGCCCAGCTAATTTTTGTATTTTTAGTAGAGATGGGGTTTCTCCATGTTGGTCAGGCTGGTCTCGAACTCCTGACCTCAGGTGATCTGCCCGCCTCAGCTTCCCAAAGCACTGGGATTACAGGTGTGAGCCACCGTGCCTGGCCGGGCTCTGACTTTTATAGTTCTTATCTTTCGTTATTATATTATTATATGTGTTATTGGTTGAATGTTTCCTCCAAGAGACAGTGTGATCCAACAAAGAAGGTTTTTTGTTCTTCTTTCTCCCCATGGACCAGCACAGTGCCTGGTAAAAAAATAATTATCTGCATAATAAACATGTTTTAATGAATGAGTCATTGACTGGAGAAAGGTGCAGTCTAGACCTAGAGACATCAGGTTTGAGGTGGTCGCTAGCTAGACACTTCCTTGCTGAGTTGCAGAGTCTCAGCCCGCCCCAACCTTTTTTTTTTTTTTTTTTGAGATGGAGTCTTGCTCTGTTGCCCAGGGTGGAGTGCAGTGGCACGATCTCGGCTCGCTGAGATCTCGGCTCGGCTACCTCCTAGATTCAACAGATTCTCCTGCCTCAGCTTCCCGAGTAGCTGGGATTACAGGCGTGCACCACCACAATCAGGCTAATTTTTGTATTTTTAGTAGAGATGGGGTTTCACCATGTTGGCTAGGCTGGTCTTGAACTCCTGACCTCCAGTAATCCAATGGCCTCAGCCTCCCAAAGTGCTGGGATTATAGGTGTGCGCCACCGCCTATAGTAGAGGGGATGTGGAGGTGGGGGTGAAGGGAATGGGAAGCAGGAGGGGATGTGGAGGTGCGGGGTGAAGGGAAGGGGGAAGGGACATGGAGGTGAGGAGGTGGACGGGATTTGGAAGTGGAGAGGGGGAGGGGATGTGGAAGTTGGGGGGAGGAGAGGGGGAGGGAGAGGGGTTTGGAGGTGGGGGATGAAGGGAGAGGGGACGTGGTGGTGGGAGTGAAGAGGAGGAGGAGGGCGAGGAGCTGTGAAGGTGGGGGTGAAGGGGAGGGGGAGAGGGGATGATGTGAAGGGAAGTGGGGTGTGGAGGGGAGGGGATGTAGGATTGGGGTGCGGAGCGGAGAGGGGAGGTGGTGCTGGTGAGAGCATGGCAAGGTGGGCGTGGTTTTGGGGAGAAACGGGTGTACCGTGGGGAAGCAAGGAGGGTAGAGTGAGGGTGGTATGTACTGTGGGAGAGTGGCGGGGGTGAGGGGGGAAAGTGGGGGTGCGGGGTGCTGTGGGGGTCACTGGGGGCGGGGCCCACACAGTTCCCGCCCCTGTGTGGGCGGAGCCTCCTGTCCGGCCTGCCTCTCGGCAGCGTCGGGAGGGCTGTGTGCGCAGGCGCGCGTGATCTCGTGGAGCTGTCCGTGGGGTTCACTTGCGCTGAAGTGCTGGGGCCGCGGGTAAGCCTGGGGGCTGCGGAGCGGGTGCGGGGTGCGCGGGGTGGGGCCAGGCAGTCGCAGCTTCGGGCCCTTCGGACCGCCTTCCCCACGGGGCAGTCCGCTCAGCTCCTGGGTCGGGGTTCCGCTCTCAGCAGGGGGCGCCAGAGCAGCATCCGGGTTTCCTCGACTGGATGCGGCGGCGCGCGGTCGGCCCGACAGGCGCGGAGGGTGTGGGTCACGGGTGTCGCGCGCTGCCCTGGGCCCCGTGCCAGGGCCCACTGGGTCGGGGCAGCTCGTGGGCCACCTGGCTCCCGCCTGGGGCCTGCGGGCGCTGCATCCCACGGTTTCTGAGAATCTTGCGCGCTCACAGGCAGACTTGGGCCTCGAACAAGGTTCCCGTTGAAGTGAGTTGTCCCCTAGGCTCTGCTGGACAGAGCGGTTTCACCCCGGTGACAAGGAGGGGGCTCAGGGACAGGAATCTCAGCGGGAAGACAACCCCTCTTTCTCCGAAGGGAGGCCCATCCGGGCTTCAGAGAAGGGGGCCAAGAGATGCTGAAGAGGCGCGTGTGATCCAGAGGGGCCCAGGCTTAGGAGAATCCTGAAAGACTCAGCAGAGAGAGGAAGCTGAGCAGAGGGTGATAGCAGGGGCCAGACTGAGCAAGCAGTGCCCAGGCTGGCCTCAAACTCCAGGCCTCAGGTGATCCTCCCGCCTTGGCTTCCCAGGGTGCTGGGGTTATGGGCATGAGCCACTTTGCTTGGCCTACTCAGTTCTGTGTTAAATGTTTCTGTGTTTGTGAAGTGGGACAAAAGTTGTTAAAGCAGTGGGAAACATTGAAGGTTTAAGCGCCACTAAATCATAGTGGAGTCAAAAAGGGATGTGGGGATGTTTCCCTCCTTTCCTTTTGCGGGGTCGAGGTTACCCAGTGGGCGTGTGGGAGTTTTTAGGAGGATTAGGTGGGTGCAGAGCCTGCCAGGTCGCTCATTCTGTTTTCTCCTCTTCCTCCAGGTGTGCTGTTTGAAGAACAGGTTTCCATGCTCTTAGCCGAGCATCAGAAAATGAACAAACCCCAGGTGAGTTTCTTTTTTAGATTCTTTTTCATCTTCCAGGGGAGTTGCTGGAAGTAGTTTTAAAAGCTACTTCCAGGTAAATGAAGAGTGAGAGGCGTCTGAGCACTGGGCAGTAGGCAGAGGTGGCTGTGGATCCCTGTGGCCGTGTGATCCTACAGGCCTCAAAGGGGAGTGGCAGATTTGGCGGATTTGTCTTTTTTTTTTTTTTTTGAGAAGAGTCTTGCCCCGTTGCCCTGGCTGGAGTGCAGTGATGTGATCTTGGCTCACTGCAACCTCCACCTCTGGAGTTCAACCAATTCTCATGCCTTGGTCTCCTGAGTAGCTGGGACTACAGGTGCTCACCAACACACCCAGCTCATTTTTGTATTTTTTGTAGAGATGGTTTCGCCATGTTGGCCAGGCTGGTCTTGAGCTCCTGACCTTAAACGATCCTCGTGCCTGGGCCTCCTAAAGTGCTGGGATTACAGGTGTGAACCAATGTGCCCAGCCCTGATTTGTCTTTTTTTTTTTTTTTGGAGACAGAGTTTTGCTCTTGTTGCCCAGACTGGAGTGCAGTGACACGATCTCGGCTCACTGCCACCTTCCCTTTCCAGTTTCAAGTGATTCTCTTGTCTCAGCCTCCCAAGTAGCTGGGATTACAGGCACCCACCACCATGCCCAGTTAATTTTTGTGTTTTTAGCAGAGACAGGGTTTCACCATGTTGGCCAGGCTGGTATTGAACTCCTGACCTCGTGATCCACCCGCCTCAGCCTCCCAAAGTGCTGCGATTACAGGCGTGAGACCCCACGTCCAGCCTCATTTGTCTTTTCCTAATCTGCACGTCATTTTCACTGGCCACGAGAAGAAACAAACTAGTTAACCCCTGGGACAGAAAGAGTTCCTGGAGTCTGAAAAAATGTCTTTGAATGTCGTCATGGAGCGAAGAACCTTGCAGTGAACCTCCCTGTTGCCTGTAATTGTTCTTTGTTGGAAGTCGAGCGTAGAACTCATGTTTTATTAGGGGACCAGAGCAATATGGGCTTAGTAGAGAGCTTTTGGAACATCTTTTGGAACATCTGTTTTGATCTAAGGACAAAACCTAGAAGCATTTGGAGAAATGAAAGAAATGGACTGCCTTTGAAGTAACTTTTCCTTACACTCTATAGATGGGACAGCAGATGATTCAAAGTCATATATATATATGTATATATATATATATATATATTTTGACATGGAGTCTCACTCTGTCACCCAGGCTGGAGTGCAGTGGCATGATCTTGGCTTGCTGCAACCTCTGCCTTCCTGGTTCCAGTGTTTCTCCTGCCCCAGCCTCCCTGGTAGCTGGGATTACAGGTGTGTGCCAATATGCCTGGCCAATTCACCTGGTTTCACCATGTTGGTTAGGCTGATCTTGAACTCCTGGCCTTAGGATCTGCCCATCTTGGCCTCCCAAAGTGCTGGGATTATAGGTGTGAGCCACTGCACTTGGCCAAAGTCATATTTTTTTTTTTTTTAGACGGAGTCTTGCTCTGTCACCAGGCTGGAGTGCAGTGGTGTGATCTTGGCTCACTGCAGCCTCTGCCTCTGGGATTCAAGGAATTCCCCTGCCTCAGTCTCCCAAGTGGCTGAGACTAGAGATGTGTGCCACCATGCCCAGCTAATTTTTCATATTTTAGTAGAGATGGGGTTTCACCATGTTGGTCAGGATGGTCTCAATCTCCTGATCTTGTGATCCATCTGTCTCGGCTTCCTAAAGTGCAGGGATTACAGGCTTGAAATTCAAAGTCATATGCTTTGGTGAATGTTTCTGCACTATCCATTCTCTTTTTTTGCTTGTGGTAAAATATATATATAACATCAAATTTGTCATTTTAATCCTTAACTGTACAATTCAGTGGCATTAATTATATTCACAGTCGTGCAACCATCACCATGTCTATTTCCAAAAGTTTTTCATCAATCTAAACAAAAATTGTGTCTCCATTAAGCAATAACTGCCCATTTCTCCCTGCCCTCAACCTCTGGTAACCTTTAATGTACTTTCTGCCTCTGTGAAGTTCCCTATTCTAGGTATTTTATATAAGTGCCAACATGAAGTATTTGTCCATTTGTATCTGGCTTATTTCACTGAACATGACGTTTTCAGGGTTCACTCATGCTGTGGCCTGGGTCAGAGCTGTATTCCTTTTTGTGGCTGAATAATATTCCATTGTGTGGATAGACCACGTTTTCTTTACCTCTTCATTTGCAGTTGGATGTTTAGGCTGTATCCACCTTTTCACTGTTGTAAATAATGCTGCTCTGAGCACTGGGGTACAGGCATCTGTTTATTCATTCACATTTTAGTCTACTTTGTGTGATCTCACCACTCCACACCACCTCCCCAGTATGTCCTGATAAAGCCTAACCGCAGCCTCCTTGCTGTCCAGTCCAATGCATGTTTTTCCAACCTGGCCTTCCTAGAACATTCTGCTGCATTGGCATTGAACCACTTTTACCTTCTAGAAAGACCCCCCTCTCTGATGTCTTGTGACATGCTTCTTGTGGCTTTATTCCTGCTGCTCAGATTTCTTTGTCTTCCTCATTGTGCCTTCCTCCTGCTCATTCTCATGGCTTATGTTCAAACGTCCATCCTTCACTCCCTCATCTTTTTACTTTGCCAGTCTTTCCTGAGCATTTCATGCCTTCTGTAGTGGTAATGATAAAGACAGGAGGCAGGAAAATTCTGGGCAGAAGAGGGTGGGTCCCTGGTGAGGGCCCCACTTTCAAGTTGAAAAGCCTGATACCGTGGTCCAAAGTGAGAACTTACATCCTTGTTTTCCTGCTTGAATGTTGCCTCTTCAAGAATCACCCGTGGCTCAGCCTGCCTCTGACCCCGTGCCCATAAAAACTCCAGGTTTTGTCTGTACAAGCCCTTTATATTTCCGTATACATTTTAGGGCCAGGCATGGTGGCTTATGCCTATAATTCCAGCACTTTGAGAGGCTGAGGTGGGCAGATCACCTGAGGTCAGGAGTTCGAGACTAGTTTAGCCAACATGGTGAAATCTCATCTCTACTAAAAATACAAAAATTAGCCAGATGTGATGGCAGGCACATGTAATCCCAGTTACTTGGGAGAGTGAGATAGGAGAGTCACTTAAATCCAGGAGGCGGAGGTTGCAGTGAGATGAGATTGTGCCACTGTACTCCCTCCTGAGCAAAAAGAGTGAAACTCTGTCACAAAAAAAAAAAAAAAAAAAAAAAAATTAAAATCAGCTTGTGTATATCTATAAAGAAAAGTTTGGGATTATGGTTGGAACTGAACCTGTAGATCAGCTGGGGGAGAATGGACCTCTTAACAATATTCATTCTTTCAGTTCATGAACACAGTATATTTCTACATCTACTTAAGTCTTTAACTTATTTCAGTATTGTTTTGTAGTTTACAAGGTACAGGTCTGGCATATCTCTTGAATATATCCCTATGTGTTTCCTTTTTTTGGATACTCTTGTAAATGGTATTGAATTTCAGTTTATGATTGTTCATTGCTAGTATGTAGAAACAAAATTCTGTATGTTGATACTGTATCCCGCAACCTTGTTAAACTCACTAGTTCTAGTAGCTTTTTTGTAGGTTCTGCAAGATTTTACATGGACAGTTCTATCATGTCATTTACAAATAGTTTTACTTCTTTTCTAATCTGTATGACTTTTTGTTGTTTTATTGCATTGACTAAAACCGCCCATACAATGTTGAATGGAACTAAGATGGGACATCTTTGCCTTTCTTATTTTAATTTTAGGAGGACAGCACTAAGTCTTTCACCATTACTGTGATGGCAGCTGTTGGTTTTCCATAGATGCTTTTTATTAGGTTAAGAGAATTCCCTTTTATTCTTAAAAGTGCTGAAAGTTCTTTTTTTTTTTTTTTTTTTTTTAAATCAGGAGTCAGTTAGGTTTTGTCAAATCCTTTTCTGAATCTATTGATAAAATTGTATGGTTTTCCTTATCTATTTGTTAGTATCATATAAATTATGTTTGATTTTTAAATATTAGTCTTCACTTGGCACAAAGTTGTTCTAATATTATCTTACCCATCTTGTGTCTGTAGAATTTCTAGTGATGTCATCTCTCATCCCTAATGCTGATAATTTATTGGTGCTGCCTCCTCCTCTTCTCTATCTCTCATCAGTGTAGCTAGAGGTTTGAAACATTTATTGATATGTTTTTTAAAAACTTTTGCATATTATTGATTTTTGTTTTTCTGTTCTCTATTTTTTTGTTTTCTGTTCGCACTTTTATTACTTTTCTCTACTTAGGTGTAATTTTCTCTTTTTCTGGTTTCTAAAAAGGTAGAAGATGAGGTCATTGATTTTATTTTATTATTATTATTATTTTGAGGTGGGGTCTCACTCTGTTACCCAGGCTGGAGTGCAATGGCCCAATCTTGGCTCACTGCAACCTCTGCCTCCCAGTTTCAAGTGATTCTTCTGTCTTAGCCTCCTGAGTAGCTGAGATTACAGGTGCCCGCCATCACACCCAGCTAATTTTTCTGTTTTTAGTATAGACAGGGTTTTGCCATGTTGGGCAGGCTGGTTTTGAACTCCCGACTTCAGGTGATGCACCTGCCTTGGTCTCCCAAAGTGCTGGGATTACAGGTGTGAGCCACCATGCCCTGCCTGCTTTCAAATTTTTAAGAAAATGTAGTTTAAGGGGCATGATTTGAAAAAGGTGTGTGTGTGTTGGTGGAGGGTAGACTTTCTGGAGGATAACAGTTTTTTGTAGAGCCAAAGCTGAAAAGCAAGCTAGTTGAGCATAAGAATCTTTGTCAGACTTGTGACTTGTGTTTGGGAATGAATATTTTAGAAGATATTTATTGTGGATTTTTGAAAGGACACCTTGAACTAATATAAATCTTATTTTATCTGTTGGCACATAGATTGTGGGCTTTATCTATGTAGGTATTGATCATCTGTTTTCTCTCACATCTAAGCTGTCCTGTGATATTTCCCTGTAACATCCAGGTCTCTTGACACTCCATTTCACTCCATCTCCTGCTCATGATTTCTGTTTGGCTGACCTCATTTTTTAGTTTCTCTGCCATGCATTATCCTTAGTTAACTGTTCCCTATGTTTAATAATTTCAGCTTTTCAGTTTTGAGCGTCATCTTTTTTAAATAGCAAATATATGTGTGTTCCTTGCTAGTTTTCCCCTCCCTTTTCCACTATAGCAGGTGGTTTTTATTTTTGTTTTTTGGAACCAAGGTGAAATATGTATTTGGAATTTCATTCTAGGAGCCTGGGCCCTGAAAATAGAGAATCCATGATATAATCACACTTACACAGGAAATGTATTAACATTTTTAAAGTATATTTAATTTTTCTCATTTCTGGAAGTGCAGAAAGTAAGAGACCTGATAAAGGGAAGCCAGGAAAATTGAGACAGACATTTGTGGTACACTTCACTCCTCAGCAACAACACACACTGACTAAGAAGAGAGAACACATTTTTGGAAAACCCTTAATCTGGGTGCAAACCAGGTTTTTTCAAGAAAAGTGGCCTGTCAGTATGACTCATGTGGGATGGGTTTGAATATGTTTCAGAATCAAGTATTAGTGACAAAAATTATTCTAATAATAACTCTGATGAAATTAATATATGTGAGAAGTTGCCTTTTGATAATAGTCAAGAAAACACTCATACTGGAAAGGAATCTGTTGAATATAACCAAAGTGGGAAGTCACCAAGTCATAGTGAGGACCTTATTGAGGAACAGGAAATTCAGACTTTGAGACACCTTTGGAAGATAATGACCATGGAAATGTCTTCCTTGAGAAGGCAGCCACCGTCACACAAGAGACAACTCAAACAGGAGAGAAACCCCGTGATTACAAGGAGCATGGGAAAATGTCAGTGCCACGTCAACTCCCAAAGTTCATCAAGAACCTCACACAAGGAGGAATCACTCTGAAGTTAATGAATAGGAAAAGTCAACCTTCTTCAAACATCAGAAAGTTAATACAGGGGTGAAAACCCATGGAGCTAATGAAAATGAGAATTTCAGTCACAACTCACATCTCACTCTAATCTACCTCATAGAACTCACACAGTAGAGAAAACTTTTGAATATAGTCATTGCAAGAAATCTTTTTGCCAGGAGTCCCACCTCACTCAACATCAGAGGACATGCACAAGAGAGAAACCATGTGAAAGTAATAAATATGGGAAAAGCTTCCAGAAATTAACAACTTATTGACTCAGATAACACATACATTAAGAGAAACCCCATGAATGTGGTAAAACCCTAGTGAAGTTAGCCCTCTCTGATCACCAGATAATTCAGTCAAAAAAGAAGCTTTATGTATATAGTGACTGTAAGAAACCTTTTTGTCATAGCTCAGTCCTAAGAGTCCATCAGAGAATTCACACAGGGGAGAAACCCTGTCAGTGTAATGGGAAACCCTATGCAAAATCAAACTTCGGTCATCA
The DNA here is from genome assembly GCA_963574635.1 of Cheracebus regulus. Classification (NCBI taxonomy): domain Eukaryota; kingdom Metazoa; phylum Chordata; class Mammalia; order Primates; family Pitheciidae; genus Cheracebus; species Cheracebus regulus. The sequence goes on from CAUYQU010036324.1 coordinate 9,455, forward strand.
TCAGAGAACTTACACAGGGGAGAAACCATGTGAATGTAGAAAATCCTTCCGTGTGAAACCAAACCTCACTAAACATCAGAAAATGCATACAGGGGAGAAACCTTTCACATGTACCGAATGTGGTAGAACTTTCTTCCAGAAGTCACAATTTGCTGATCATTAGAGAAAACACACAGAAGAGAAACCCTGCAAATGTAGTGAATGAATGTGGAAAATACTTCTACTATAAGTCAACCCTAAATGTACATCAGGGAAAGCACACAGAAGAGAAACCCTATAAATATACTGAGTGTGAGAAATCCTGCTATAAATCAGTGCATCAGGAAACTCTCATGGGTAAGAAACCCTGAGTGTAATGAATGTGCAGAACCCTTTCATGTGAAGTCAGATCTCACTAAACATCAGAAATTTCACACCCAGGAGAAGCCATATGAATGTAGTGAAGGTGGAACATCTTTCTCTATGAATTCAATTGTCATTGTACATCAGAGAACTCACATGGAGGAGAAACTATATGGATGCAATGAATGTGAGAAGTCCTTCTACAACAGGGATCCTCACTAAACATAAGAGAACTCACACAGGGGAGAGACCACATAGAGACCACATAAATCTAATGAATATAGGAAGTCCTTCCAACCCTAGTTACACACCAGAGAACTCACACTGTAAAGAAACCTTACAAATGTAATGAATGTGAAAAATCCTATCTGAAGTCACATCTTTTTTAAAAAAAATTTTTGGAGATGGAGTCTTGCTCTGTGACCCAGGCTGGAGTGCAGTGGTGTGATCTCGGCTCACTGCAACCTCCCCCTCCTGGGTTCAAGTGATTCTTGTGCCTCAGCCTTCCAAGTAGCTAGGTTTACAGGTGTCTGCCACCACACCCAGCTAATTTTTGTATTTTTAGTAGAGATGGGGTTTCTCCATGTTGACCGGGCTGGTCTCAAACTCCTGTCCTGAAGTGATCAGTCTGCTTTGGCCTCCCAAAGTGCTGATATTGCAGGCATGAACTACTGCACCTAGCCTGAAGTCACATCTTAATATTCATCAGATAAATCACACAGGAAAGTGACCCCATGTATGTAATGAATGTGGGAAAGCCTTTTCTATGAAGTCAAACCTCACTGATCATCAGAGAACACATTGAGAAGAGAAACCTATGAATGTACGGAATGTCAGGAAACTTTTCACCATAAATCAACCCTAATGGTGTATCAGATAACTCATATGGGGAAAAGCCCTATACATGTAATGAATGTGGAAAATCATTCTATATGAAGTCAGCCCGCAGTCAGCATCAGAGAATACATGCACGGGAGAAACCCAATGAATGTAAAGAATGTGGGAAAACCTACCAGAGGTCACACCTTACTAAACATAATCAAAGAGACACCAGGTGAGAAACCTCATGAATGTAAGGGATGTGGGAAAACCTTCCAGAAGTCACACCTTACTAAACATCATTGAAAATACACCAGGCAAGAAATCCTATGAATGTAAGCAATGTGGAAAAACCTTCCAGAAGTTACACCTCATTGAACATGAGAGGACACACACTGGGGAGAAACCCCCTGAATGTAATAAATGTGGAAATCCTGCTACAAATCACCCTTAACCATTCACTAGAGAACTCACATAGGAAACAAGCCCTATAAATGTAGCAAATGTGACACATATTTCTCTATGAAATTATACCTCACTGTGCTCATACCAGGAAGAACCCTACTGAGTGTAATGAATGTGGGAAAATATTTTATGTTTTATGTAAAATCAGACCTCATCAATCATCAGAGAACTCACACAGGGGAGAAGTCTTATGAATGCAATATATTTGGGAAATTCTTCTGTATGAAGTCATCCCCGACACAAGAGTGATACTCTGAATTGTAACAAATGTGGAAAATCCTCATGTGTCAAGTCAATTTGTTTCTCAAACCAGAATTCATGGGAGAAACCTTATGAATGTAAATAATGTGGATGTCTCCTTCTGTGTAAATTAAATCTCTAGTTGGCATCAGAAAACACAAGATATAGGGACTGGAGAGGCCTCTCCACAAAGAAATGGATATGGGACCATTTTATGTTAGCTTAGAAAACACTGGCAGGGCAAGTGACTCACGCCTGTAATCCTAGCACTTTGGGAGGCTGAGGCAGGTGGATTACCTGAGGACAGGAGTTTGAGACCAGCCTAGACAACATGGTGAAACCCTGTCTCTAAAAATACAAAAATTAGCTAGGCATGGTGGCGGGTGCCTGTAATCTCAGTTTCTTGGGAGGCTGAGGTAGGAGAATTGCTTGAACCTGGGAGGCGGAGGTTGCAGTGAGCCAAGATCATGTCATTGTACTCCAGCCTGGGCAATGAGCGAAAACTCCATCTCAAAAAATAAATAAATAAATAAATAAAAAAGAAAGAAAAGGAAAAAAGAGAAAATACAGAAAACTAAAATAAGGAGAGAACATTTTATATATTTGTATCTACCAACAAATCAAATATAGTATGTTTCACATAAATCAGTGGGAAAAACCAATATGACAGTAATATAAAAGTATTTACAAAGTCCTGGCATATTTGCACATCAGGTGATTGATACTGGTGTAAACCTATGTTTTCTATGCATGAAAGCTTTCAGGAAAAAAAAATATAAGCAGAGAATTAATACTGAGGGGACTGAGGGGATATCTATCAATTTAGGAGATAGAGATACTTTTTTTGCTATAGTAATGTAATACTAAAAGTCATTTTTCAGGTACCAAATTTAGAAATGTAATATACATCTAATGCTAATGACATTTATTGTTGGAATATGAAACCTTTTGAAAAACAGAACTTGCACCAGCAAGCTGACAGCATTAGATATTTGAGTACTTGAGTTAAGATGGCCATGTTTGATTTAATAGTGGAACTCCACAGAGTTGTCAGCAGGAAGAATCTCTCCATAGCTTAAGAACTGCTGTAATAGATTTACCACATGAAATGTCTCAAGTGTTTCTTTGTATCTTTTTTTTTTCTTTTTTTTGAGACAGAGTCTCACTCTGTTGCCCAGACTGGAGTGCAATGGCATGATTTCGGTTCACTGCGACCTCTGCCTACCAGTTTCAAGTGATCCTCCTGCCTCGGCCTCCCAAGTAACTGAGATTACAGGCACCTGCCACCATGCCTGGCTAATTTTTGTATTTTTAGTAGAGACAGGGTTTCCCCATGTTGGCCAGGCTAGTCTCAAACTCTTGACTTCAGGTGATCTGCCTGCCTTGACCTCCCAAGGGAGGGATTACGGGCATGAGCTACCGTGACCGGCCTCTTTGTATCTTAATAGTATAGTATTTTTGATATGTGCCATGTATGAGAAATTTGAAGTACACAATATGTTAGTGAGAATGCAGAGTACAGAAAACTATATGGCTTGCTGCCTTTTGTGTTTGAGGAGAAGAAATAATATGTATTTATGCAGATATTTTATGTGTATTTCTATATTTGTTTATATATATATATTTTTAAAGTTTTTGTCCAGATGGGGCTCGCTGTGTTGCCAGCCTGGTCTCGAACTCCTGGGCTCAAGCGATCTTCCTGCCTCAGTCTTCCATAATGCTGAGATTACAGGCATGAGCCACTGTGCCCGGCCAATATATTTTATATAATATATATATTTTGCAAATAAACTACAAACCTGAAAAAAAAAGTTACAAACTGAAAAATGAATACCTATGGAGACCGGAGTGAATAGGGTGTAGGAGCTGAAGACAGAGACAAGGCTTCTTCACATCTACCTTTTTATGAAGTTTTGACTTTTGGATAAATAGGAGTAATTTACATCCTCAAAGATAAATAAAAGCACATTCTGAAATTGAAAGCAAAGAAGAAATCAACCTAAGTTTCTATCTAAAGGGTAACTTAACTGAATAGAAAAACTCATTCTTTCAAGAAACTTTTGAATGCAGTAATATAACTACATCTTTAGTGGGATTTTTTTTCTTTTTTAGGACAAAAAGAACTTAACTTTAGGACAAAAACAAAATAACTTGATGTTATTTTCAATCTATTTTGTGGGAATACATTCAAATAGGTGTAGGATAAAGCAAAAATAAATTGTTAAAGTTACTGGGAACCAAAATTTCCAGTTTAAGAGATGGTGATAACAAATCAAAGTAGTTATATAAAACTCCCCATAATGATAGATATATATTGAAAATATCGGCCGGGCATGGTGGCTCACGCCTGTAATCCCAGTACTTTGGGAGGCCAAGGTGGGCAGATCACAAGGTCAGGAGATTGAGACTATTCTGGCTAACATGGTGAAACCCTGTCTCTACTAAAAATACAAAAAATTAGCCAGGTGTGGTGGCAGGCACCTGTAGTCCCAGCTACTTGGGAGGCTGAGGCAGGAGAATCACTTGGATCCAGGAGGCAGAGGTTGCGGTGAGCTGAGATCATGCCACTGCACTCCAGCCTGGGCAACAGAGTGAGACTGTCTTAAAAAAAAAAAAAAAAAAAAGAATATAACTTTATTTAAAAAAAAAAAAACATGTTATTTCCTAGCTCCGTTCATGGGAGGGCTCAGAACCAATGGTACCCCTGTAGTGATGAGCAAATTCAGTCCTCAACATTGCCACTCAAGGAACCAGAACTCCTTGGAGCAACAGGTGGTCTAGGTCTGGGTCCTGAAGTGCCCAAGGTAAGCCTGGGACGTGCTGGGTCAGAAACCAAGGAAGCACTCACAAAGTCAGGATGGGAACAGAAGCTGGCTAGAAGGGGCTTCCCTGACCAAACATGAGGCACTTTGGTGAACAAAAACAATGACTGTAACTGACTATAACATTTTGAATAAAGAAAATTCTGAGTCCATAGTGATACAAAAAAGAGGAAGAGACTAAAGGCATTTCCATGATTGGTGGTGGATCTCACACAAACTCCTTACTTTGTAATTAGAGGGAAGGAATTAGATTTTTCACCTTGCCCTTTTAGTAGGGTCAATCATTTATCTCTAGTCATGGAAAGCTACTTGTTATAGAATAATATCAGCCAATAAATGCAGACAGAATGATAGAATTTGAAAAGTCACTAATTTGCAACCCCTAGTGCATTTAGGCAGAGATGAATGGATGCTACAGTCACGAGATGTGAGGGAAACAGGATGCTTGTGCAGTGCCAGAGTGTCACCTGCAGATACCTTAGTCACTGAATGTAGAAAGAAATGCACCTGGCGGAGAGATCCAAGATGGCCGATTAGCAACAGCTCAGGAATGTAGCTCCCAGTGAAAGTGCAGAGAAGGAGTGGACGCCGCACTTTCCGACGAATTTTTGTTACCCACAGACCAGGAGATTCCCGGCAGAGGAGCCACATGGGTTGCCAGCGCGACTCTTTTGGCCGGCGTGGCTGTTTTGCCGGCTCCCCAGCGCGGCCCTTCCCGGTGCGGAGTGTATGGGACGGACGGGCTCGGCTGGTCCCATCCCCACAAGGAAAACAGCAATTGGAAGCGCTGAGGACTGAGAGTTTCACAGCAAGCGCAGCAAACCCAGGAAGGTCCGGCTCTGTGGGGAATGGGCATCCGCCAAAGGAAAACTAAGAAACAGAAAAAACTTCATCACCGGATGAAGAGAGATCCAAGATGGCTGCATAGCAGCAGCTCAGGATTGTAGCTCCCAGTGAAAGCGCAGAGAGCGAGTGGATGCCGCAATTGCAGATGAATTTTTGATGCCCACAGACTGGGAGATTCCCGGCGAAGGAGCCACATGGGTCGCCAGCGCGACTCTTTTGGCCGGCGCGGCACTTCTCGGTGCGGAGTGTACGGGACTGGGTGCCCTTTTAGTCAG
>CAUYQU010036327.1:0-13809 GCA_963574635.1 Cheracebus regulus
AAAAACGATGAGTTTGTGTCCTTTGTAGGGACATGGATGAACCTGGAAACCATCATTCTCAGCAAACTGACACAAGAACACAAAATCAAACACTGCATGTTCTCACTCATAGGCGGGTGTTGAACAATGAGAACACATGGATACAGAGAGGGGAGCATCACACTCTGGGGTCTGTCAGGGGAAAATAGGGGAGGGAAAGTGGGGGGTGGGGAGTTGGGGGGAGATAGCATGGGGAGAAATCCCAGATATAGGTGAAGGGGAAGAAGGCAACAAATCACACTGCCACGTGTGTACGTATGCAACAATATTGCATGTTCTTCACATGTACCCCCAAACCTAAAATGCAATAAAAAATTTATTCAAAAAAAAAAAAAAGAACATCATGGTTATTTACAGTTAGGATCAAAAAGTGCTTCTAGCAACTGGACAAAACATCCCCACAAAAGATATACATCCACCAAAAGTGAGAGTCTTGATTTTTAAGAAGTTGCTCTAATTCCTTTTCCTGGGTTTTGTGTAGCACTCCTGAGTAAATCAAAAAGCTAGAAGTGTGGGTGGAAGAGAGTATGGGAAGAGAAGGTCCATCTGGGGGTAAAAAGCATCATGAAGAAGGCCTAGAGGTACCTGGAGGTGTCCATGCTCCAGGACAATGTGTCCTTGTGGAGGACAGGGTAACAATGCTGGAGGCGTGGCTGGAACTTTGGCAGAGAACACCTCTGTATCTGTTTCTAGGGCCACCGTAATAAAGTAACACAACCTGAATATCTTGAACAAGAGAAATGCATTGTCTCACTGCTCTAGAGGCCAGAAGTTCAAAATCAAGGTGTCTGCAGGGTCATGCTCTCTCTGAAGGCTCCAGGGGAGGATGCTTCCTGCCTCTTCCAGCTTCTGGTGTTGATGGAAATCCTTGGCAATTCTTGGTGTGTGGCTGCATCTCTCCAACCTCTGCCTCCATTGCCAAATGCGCCCTCCCAGTCTGTTCCTGTGTCTTCGCCTGGGGTGCTTCTCTGTGTCTGCGTCTCACCTCCCTCTTCTTACGAGGACACCAGTCACTGGATCAGGACTCAGCATAACCCAGTATAACCTCAGCATGTCTTGACTGATTGTACCTCAAAAACCCTATTTCAAATAAGGTCTTATTCTAAGGGTCATGGTGAACATGAATTTTTGAGGGATACTTTTTAAACCAGCACAACCTTCAATTGCAGGTGAAGGTGTTTGGACTTTTTCAATGTACCACCCCCCCCCACCCACCCATTGGAGCCAGAGAGAATGCAATGGAGAGCACCATGTCGGGACCTTATATGAAGCGAGCGATGACCCTGACCCTCCTTTCATGATCAGAAACATTTAAAGTTTGCTGTTTGACTCTCTTGTGTGTAACTGTCTCCCTAACTAGAATGTTCCTGAAGGGCTGTGACCTACATTTTTTTGGTCAGTATATCATACAATAAGTATTTTTTTTACACGAAACATTTTGAGAGGATTGAAAAGAAACCAGGTATAGAACATGTATTAAATCCCCGCTGTCCAGCACCATTGATACATTATCTCATTAGGCATCATCAGGCTCCTCTCAAAGAGGAGAAAATGGATGAATATGGAAGCTTTGAGGCTGCCCAGGCCAGGCAGAGATACATGGTTTGAATGTTTAACGTGCCTTTGGGAGACCCAGCAAGCGCACCATGACCTCATTTAACAAATGAGACGCCAAAGTGTTGTGGGAGGGATCGGTGTGACCATGGGCTATGAATTTGATCTGTTTTAGAGTATTTGGAGAAAAGCTATTAGATTCTGGATTTCCTTTCCTTTCAAATTATTTTTGATTTCTAGACTGTGCTTCTATAAATGCAAGTGGCCCACACGGGAGCCAGAACTTAGAAGTTAGGAACATAAAATATACACATTACAATTCTGTAAGAAAAGCCTATTTGGTAGAAGTTTATATCACGTCTTTCTTCCTCGTGTTTTTCTGAATTTTTAAATGAACACTTTTACTTCCCTCTTGGTGGTCCTGTCTCCCGGGGTTCAGCGGGCGCTCTCACCTTTCGTGGAGATGAGCGCCAACACCCAGCGGGTCTCCCACGCTTCCTGCTGTGGCTTAGCCCCGCAGTTAGCCTCGTTTTCTTTCCTGAAAACCATTCAATGATTTATCAAATCTCTTATCACAGCCTTTGCAACCCTGCATGTCTTGCAGGTTTTTCCTGTGTGTCTTGCAGGATTTCCCTGCGTGTCTTACAGGTTTTCCCTGCGTGTCTTGCAGGTTTTCCTTGCGTGTCTTACAGATTTTTCCTGCGTGTCTTGCAGGTTTTCCCTGAGTGTCTTACAGGTTTTCCCTGCGTGTCTCACAGGTTTTTCCTGTGTGTCTTGCAGGTTTTTCCTGCGTGTCTTACAGGTTTTCCCTGCGTGTCTTAGAGGTTTTCCCTGCGTGTCTTACAGGTTTTTCCTGTGTGTCTTGCAGGTTTTCCCTGCGTGTCTTACAGGTTTTCCCTGCGTGTCTTGCAGGTTTTCCTTGCGTGTCTTACAGGTTTTTCCTGCGTGTCTTACAGGTTTTCCCTGCGTGTCTTGCAGGTTTTCCTTGCGTGTCTTACAGGTTTTTCCTGTGTGTCTTGCAGGTTTTCCCTGCGAGTCTTAGAGGTTTTCCCTGCGTGTCTTACAGTTTTTCCCTGAGTGTCTTATAGGCTTTTACTTATCTTATCTCTCTAACGCCATCATAATCTACCCTTTCCCCCACTCGCTCACATGGCATTTAGTTGGTTCCTAGAATATGCCACATTTTTTTTGTTGTTGCTTAATGGAAAGGTTCTTCATACATGCTATTTCCTCTGTCTGGATTTCTCTTATTTAGACAATTTGTATGACTCGCCTTTTTCATGCTTTATGTCTAAGAAAACATCACACTCTATGAAGTTAGTTCCATCTCCCACGTTCTATAGTGACAGCATTGTGTTTGCTCTAAAGCGAGTTCTGTTAGTGTTGGGCTCACTGTCTTGTTTAACATTGTGCACAGCACCTAGCACAATGCTCGATACATGGGAGATCCTTAACAAATGTTGACGAGTAAACGAAAAGTGTTATTTTAATAACAAAACCTCACTGTCTGCTTCATGGGGTAGGAAAATCAAACAAAACAATGTTATTGGAAAATACTTCATAATTGTAATACAATTAAAGTAAAATATATTAACATTTTACCTACTATGCATATGTATTGGTACATTTCAATATATTTGATATCTCATCCATTAAGGCTATTGATATTTTTTAAAGGAACACATATGTATATTTTAAAAATCCTCTTTGGCAAGTTAACTTTAAGTGCTAATACCATTAATATGGGAGCATAATTTTATTCATCTAAAATTATATCTATTTACTTTCTGGCAAGATGTGTTTTATCAGTTCGGGAGCTTTTGGCTTTAAGTAACAAAAACAAAACTACAATCAAAGCAACAAAAATAACAACTTGACTGAAGATGACTTAAAGTATAAAATAATAAGGGCATTTATAATCTCACATAATAAGAATGCCAGAGGTAGGTGTGCCCCAGGGTTGGTAAACACAGTCCCTCAGAGAGCTTGTCTGAGGCTCAGGATCTCAGGTGGACACATCTCTGCACTCTGCCATCCATAGACAATCTCCTTGACTCAGGCTCCTCTGAGTGCACTTCTGGCTGATGGTATAGATGCAGGTGGTGGCAGAGGATTTGGGGAAAAGTGGGAGTTTTAAGATATTTTTTGAAGCTTGAAACCACAAAACTGACTAAAGAATAGGCTGAGGGACAGGGAGTCAGGGCTGTCTAGTTTGAGAAACTGGTGTATGCTTGGTGATGCCACTTACCGAGATGGGGAGGAAGCAGTTTGGGTGGCGGAATCAGGAATTCCATCTTAGGTTACATTTGAGCTGCCTGTGAAGCATCCAGTAAGAGGTGTTCCCAAGATGATGTAATAGTCGAGTTCATTTCAAAAGAAATACCAAGTTAGGAATATAACTGGAGTCTTCTCAAGTTGCAGATGACATTTATAGCCCTGGGAATGAATGAAGTCACCTAAGGAGAGAGTAGTGATATAAGAAAGGAGTGTGGTTAAAGAAGGCAGGTGATTTCTTTTTTAATTTACCTTCTTTTTGAGTTCAGGGGTACATGTGTTATATAGGTAAATTTGTGTCATGGGAGATTTGTTGTACAGATGATTTCTTCACCCAGGTACTAGGCCTAGTATCCAATAGTTTTTTTTCCTGATCCTTTCCCTCCTTCCCAACCTCCACCCTACAATAGGCCCCATTGTGTGTTGTTCCCCTGTATGTGTCCATGTATTCTCATCATTTAGCTCCCTTTTATAAGTGAGAACATGCAGTATTTGCTTTTCTGTTCCTGGGTTAGTTTGCTGAGGATAATACCCGGCAGCTCCATCCATGTTCCTGCAAAAGATATGATCTCATTCTTTTATGGGTGCATAGCAGTCTATGGTGTATATATACCACATTTTCTTTATCAGGTCTGCTAATGATGCACAGTTAGGTTGATGTCATGTTTTTGCTATTGTGAGTAGTGTTGAGGTGAATATACACGTGCATGTGTCTTTAAAATAGAACAATTTATATTCCTTTAGATATATACCAAATAATAATACCCAATAATGGTGTTGTTGGTTTGAACAGTATTTCTGTTTTTAGGCTTTGAGGAATTGCCACACTACTGTGTCTTCCACAATGGTTTAACTAATTTACAGCCCCACCAACAGTATATAAGCATTCCTTTCTCTCTGTAACCTCACCAACGTCTGTTCTTTTTTTACTTTTTAATAATAGCCATTCTCACTACTCTAAGATTGTATCTTATTGTGGTTTTGATTTGCATTTCTCTAATGACCCATGATTTGAGCTTTTTTTCCTATGCTTCTCAGCTGCGTATATGTCTTTTTTTGAAAAATGGCTGTTCATGTCCTTTGCCCAATTTTTAATGGTATTGTTTGCTTTTCTCTTGTAAATTTCTTTAAGTTCCTTACAGATGCTGGATATTAGACCTTTGTAAGATGCACAATTTGCAAAAATTTTCTTCCATTCTGTAGGTTGTCCGTGCACTCTGTTGATAGTTTGCTGTGCAGAAGCTCTTTAGTTTAATTAGATTCCATTTGCCAATTTTTGTTTTTGTTGCAATTGCTTTGGTGTCTTTGTCATGAAATCTTTGCCCATTCTTATGTCCAGAATGGTATTGTCTATGTTGTCTTTCAAAGTGTTTATAGTTTTGGGTTTTACATTTAAGTCTTTAATCCATCTTGAGTTAATTTTTGTATATGGTATAAAGAAGGGATCTAGTTTTAATATTTGGCATATGGCTAGCCAGTCATTCCAGCACTATTTATTTAATTTTTCTATATGGTGTAAGGAAGGGATTTAGTTTCAATCTTCTGCATATGGCTAGCCAGTTAATCCAGCACTATTTATTGAATAGAAAATCCTTTCCCCATTGCTTGTTTTTGTCAGTTTCATTGAAGACCAGATGGTTGTAGGTGTCCAGACTTATTTCTGGGTTCTCTATTCTGTTCCATTGGTCTATGTGTTTGTTTTTGTACCATTACCATGCTGTTTGTGTTACTATAGCTCTATAGTTTAGTTTGAAGTCAGGCAACATGATGCCTCTAGCTTTGTTCTTTTTGCTTAGGATTGCCTTGGGTATTCAGGCTCTTTTTTGGTTCAAAATGAATTTTAAAAATAAGTGGGTGTTGAACAATGAGAACACATGGACACAGGGAGGGGAACATCCTACCCCGGGGCCTGGGAGGTAGGGGGTTAGGGGAGGAATAGAAGGAGGTGAGAGGATTGGGGAGTGATAACATTAGGAGAAATACCTAATGTAGATGATGGGGCAAACCACCACCATGGCACATGTATACCTATGTGACAAACCTGCAAGCTCTGCACATGTACCCTAGAACTTAAAGTATAATAAATAAATTTTTTAAAAAGTTTTTTCTAGTTATATGAAAAATGTTGATGGTGGTTTAGTAGGAATAGCATTGAATCTGTGAATTGCTTTGGGCAGTTTGGCCATTTCAACAATATTGATTCTTTCTATCCATGAGCATGGAATGTTTTTCCATTTGTTTGCATCATCCGATTTCTTTGAGCAGTGTTTTGTGGTTGTCCTTGTGGAGATCTTTCACCTCCCTGGTTATTCGTATTTCTAGGCATGTTATTTTTTGTGTGTGGCAATTGTGGATGGGAGTTTGCTCCTGATTTGTCTCTCAGCTTGACTGTTGTTAGTGGATAGAAATGTTAGTGACTTTTGCACATGAATTTTGTATCCTGAGACTTTGCTGAAGTTATCAGCTATAGGAGATTTTGGGCCAAGACTATGGGGTTTTCTAGATATAGATCATGTCGTCTGCAAACAAGGATAGTCTGGCTTTCTCGCTTCCTTTTTGGATGCAATTTATTTCTTTTTCTTGCCTAACCGCCCTGGCCAACACTTCCAATACTATGTTGAATAGGAGTGGTAAGAGAAGGTATCCTTGTCTTGTGCCAGTTTTCAAGGTAAACGCTTCCAGCTTTTGCCCTTTCAGTATGACGTTGGTTGTGGGTTTGTTATAGATGGCTCTTATTATTTTGAGGTATGTTCCTTTAATACATAGTTTAACCATGCCCAGCCTCTTTTATTAATAAGTAATGATCCAGAAGGGCTCACATCTGTCTACCCTTTTCATGACAAGGGGTAGTACATTTTTACCTCTTCGGAACTAAGCCTGAAAACAAATGGATTCTAAAGCAGGGCATTGCCCCTCCTTTAAATCTTGTGGCAATCATAAGATGGTTCTAGTTTATATTAAAAAAAAAACACAAGCAAACTGGTATAGTAGTTTTATGTTCCATGTTGTAGTAAAATTGTCACCATAAGCTTCCTGTTAAAACACACACACACAAAAAAAATACATAGTTTATTGAGAGTTTTTAACTTGAAGTGGTGTTGAATTTTATCGTAAGCCTTTTCTGCATATATTGAGACAATCATGTGTTTTTTGTCTTTAGTTCTGTTTATGTGATGAATCACATTTCTTGATTTGCTTATGTTGAACATTGCTATCTTGCATCCCAGGGATAAAGCCTACTTGATCATGGTGGATAAACTTTTTGATGTGCTACTGGGTTTGGTTTACCAGTATTTTGTTGAGGATTTTTGCATTAATGTTCATCAAAAATATTGGCCTAAAGTTTTCTTTTTTTTTGTTGTTGTTGTGTCTCTGCCAAGTTTTGGTATCAGGACAATGCTGGCCTCATAGAACGAGTTAAGAATAAGTTCCTTCTGCTCAGTTTTCTTAGTCTAGTTCCTCAAGGAATGGCACCAGATCTTCTTTGTACATCTGGTAGAATACAGCTGTAAATCTGCCTGGTCCTGTGCTTTTCTTGGTTGGCAGGCTATTTATGACCAATTAATTTCAGACCTCCTTATTGGTCTGTTCAGGAATTCAGTTTCTTCCTGGTTCAGTCTTGGGAGGGTGTATATGTCCAAGAATTTATCTATTTCTTCTAAATTTTTTATTTTATGACCATAGAGGTGTTCATAATATTCTCTGACTGTTATTTGTATTCCTGTGAGGTCAGGGGTAATATCCCTCTTGTTGTTTCTGATTGTGTTTATTTAACTCTTCTCTCTTTTCTTCTTTATTAACATAGCTAGTGATCTATCTGTTTTATTAACTTATTGTTCTTTTGAGTGGTTTTTCACATCCCAATCTCCTTCAATTCAGCTCTGATTTTGGTTATTTCTTGTCTTGAAGGCAGATGATTTCTTATGGAGGTGAATATTTGCTTATTTAAAGCCCAGCTATTAGGGATCCCATTTCTACATATCTGTCCCAACAAAATAAAAGACTTATCTTTAACTGAAAAACCTGGGCATGCATGTTTATGGCAACATTATTCGTAATTACTCAAAACTGGAAGCAACACAAACGGGGCCAAGCCTGGAAGCTTTATCCGACCATTACAATCCACTAACCTCCAGTTGTGCCGAAGACCGTGTGTTACTCTCACCTCTGCGTCAAGGACAGCGCACTGTACAGTGGAGATCTCCAACTGCCCCACAGAGGCAGAGATTCAGAAGACAGGCAGAACACGCATTGTCATTCCCAGAAGGGCAGTCGTTTATAAATATGAAACCAAACTATTAAATAACAACAACTGTAGGGCTGCTCTTAACCAATAACATAACAAAAAATATCCCGTTATTCTGACCAAGGTCTGCACAGAGTCAGCACTAGAACTCTGATGCAATCTCACTAGAAAATACTGGATAAACTTTCCTCCTGAAACTTTAAGGAATTTGAGAAACAGAGTCACGTCACATACTTCAACAGAGTAAAATTCAACAAACTCAGTCTATCCTCATCACACATTGAAAAACCAAATTTTGTATGCAACTCCTTTCTGTAAAACAAATATTTTTACTACAATTAAAAAATAGAAGTTTCCAATTCAATTTTTTGCAACTAAAAAATAATAACAATGTGGTGTCTTTATGTTAAATTTTGGAAAAAGCCAGGGAACTTGCCTGCTTGGGTGAATGAACTCTGCAGGCCCTTAGGGCTGCTCACAGTGTAAACCAAGACTTCCAAGGCAAGTGGGAGCTACTTCTGGCGGCTGCTCCGGATAGCTGCTCCTGCAGAACTCCAACCTACGCCCTCTCAAACTGACAGAAGCCAGCAGGATGCTGCATTCGGTGTGGCAAATAATCTAGCTAAGCACTGCGGACAGAGAGAGTTGCAAGAAAAATGGTGGCATAAAGTAACTGATCACTAACATTTCACTGACGAATTGAGCCCTTGCAGGGACTGAGACAACAAAACATCACCCAAAGTTCTGGTGGTCAGAGAGGCTACATCAAGAATCCCTAGAGCCCTGCAAGAAGCCACACCAGCACATCCTTGTGTGGGTATCCATGGGCTGGCAGACTGCAGAATTCCTGGGCCAGAGACTTCCTCATCCTGTTGGAATGTCCAGGTATCTCCACCTCAAATGTCCTCAACTTCCCGGAACCCCTCTTTTTCTCCTAACATTCCTCTAAATAAAATTCCCTAGCTGCTACAACATAGAAAGAGAGGAGAAACAAGAAAACTAGTTACCAACTAATAAGAAGGCCCTGGAGCCACTCAATGTTTAATCTTATCAAGGGATGAGAATGTGTCTCATGCTTCTCAGCATATGAAATGCAGCCCTCGCTAATGGCTCAGTTTCACTGGGCATACTCCCAGGATCATAGATGGCAGCTGGGGGGGGGGGGCGGGCAGTGAGGGTGGCAGTGTCTCACTAGGCTGAATTGAAGTGAGGCCTACCCATTGCCTTCTTTGCATGTGTTCAAGTATTAAAAGAATCTAGTAATTTACCCATAAGAGATAATCAACAAGAGAACAAAGGTGTATGTGCAAAGATTTGAATCTTAGCTTTATCTGAAATAATGGAAGGTTGGAAGTCAGTTCACGTCCATCAGTGTGGGGGCGGCCACATGCCAGTGGGTTACATCCCTGCAGGGAAATGACCCACCCATGGAGACAACGATGGTTATTGACGGTATTGGGATGGCAAGAACTCCATGAAGAAAGAAAGCTGCCCGAAAAATGAGATGCAATTGACATTGATGTGCTTGTACTTGTGCAAAGAGAGATTTGGGAAACGAAGTTTACTGAAATGTTAACAATAGGTTACAAGTTTTGAAGTGATTTTAATTTCTTTTCTTTTTTTTTTTTTTTCAATTTTCCCTTAGGCTTGGATTTTCTCCATAGATACGCATCGTCTATGTCAGCAGTCCCCAGCCTTTTCGGCACCAGGGACCAGTTTTGTGAAACACAATTTTTCCACAGATCAGGAGTGTGAGGGATGGTTTAGGATGGTTCAAGCACATTACGTTTATGTAGATTCTCACAAGGAGCATGCTAGTTCCCTTGCCTGCCCAGTTCACGGTAGGGTTTGTGCTCCTATGAGACTCTAACGCCGCCACTGGTCTGACGGGAGGTGAAGCTCAGCTTCGCTCACTTGCCCCACCGCTCACCTCCTGCTGTGCAGCCCGGTTCCTAACCGGCCACACACCCAGACCAGCCCATCCCCTGGGGATTGGGACCTCTGATTTTTGTAATTGGAAATAAAGTTGTTTGCATTACTCTAAAATAAAAGGATAGTAGCGTTGTTATAAGGTATTCTAGAAGTGCAATAGTAGGAAAAAGTTCTGCTGAAAACTGTAGGGATGGTTAGTCATTTTAGGGAAGTACAGGAAACTGGATGAATTCTGGTTTTTATTTATCTTCCTTCAAGACAGCTACTAGTAATCTGCAGAAAGATGCTTGGGAAATAAACCAGGAAAACTGAGCCAAAAGTAGGTGCAAAGGTTCTAAAAGGATTGGCGGTCAGTGATGTCAAGGCATGTATTAGCTGAATCCGTGATGTGAGTTCTAAAATTATACTGAGATTTTGGAGAAAAACAAAGGCTCAGCTATGCTCATCCATCAGATTTCAGTTCCTTTGACAGTTCCTTGAATGGTCACCGCTCCTACTGTGATAAGCCACCACTGACCTGGGTCCTCTGCTCTGTTCTTGTCACAGTTACAAGGTGAGCTTTCTTTAAAAGATTGACTAACAATTGGCCTTGCTCATTGGCTTGTGAGCTTCATGAACACATGCATCATTTCTTTTTTTGAGACAGAGTCTCACTCTGTCGGCCAGGCTGCGGTGTGATAGCACAATCTTGGCTCACTGCAACCTCGGCCTCCCATGTTCAGATAATCCATCCACCTCAGCCTCCTGAGTAGCTGGGACTGCAGGTGAGGGCCACCATGCCTGGCTGATTTTTGTATTTGTTGTAGAGATAGCGTGTCATCCAATGAGCCACCTGTCTTGGCTCCCATAATGCTGAGATTACAGGCATGGGCCATCATGCCTAGCTATTTTTATTTTTCTTTACTTTTTGTTAATAATTTAATCCTTGGTGACTGACACATATTGGGGGCTCAAAACAAGTTTAAGGGAATGTAAAAAATCAGTAGAATGTGACTTTTGAAAATAATTGTCATAGCTGGGTACGGTGACTCACACTTGTGATTCCAGCACTTTGGGAGGCCAAGCAGGCAGATCACAACATCAAGAGATTGAGACCATTCTGGCCAACATGGTGAAACTTCATCTCTACTAAAATTACAAAGATTAGCTGGGCATGGTGGTGGGTGCCTGTGGTTCCAGCTACTCAGGAAGCTGAGGCAAGAGAATCACTTGAACCCAGCAGGTGGAAGTTGCAGTAAGCCGAGATCATGCCACTGCACTCCAGTCTGGCAACAGAGCAAGACTTCATCTCAAAAAAAATTATTATTATTATTATAACACTTTGACAATGGAAACACAAATTACCTTAGTGATCTGAAAGTTGCTTTTTGTACTTTTTGCGTTGATTGCATATTTTGAAACAATAGATGCCTGACAATTTTTCCTTGACTGTTATTTCATTTTCTACTCCTCAAAGAGGGTATGGACACTGGAGGAAACACCAGAGCCCATACAGGGTAGTTCATTGTGAGAAAAGGTAAGACAAGTAAGTCCTTCTATTTGAAAGCCTGAAACCTTATTTTTCAGCAGGCACATTGCATGCATGATCAAACAGATTAATATGGTTCTCACAGGTAAACCATTAATTAGCCATAGAATATATTCAAAGTCATTTAGAAAGATAAACAAGCAAATCCACAAAAGGGGATTAGAAACCCACTGTGTTCAGCTATTTTGCATTGCTATAATGAAATACCTGAAGCTGGGTAATTTATAAGAAAAGAGGTTTAATTGGCTTATGGTTCTGCAGGCTTTACAGAAAGTGTGGTGCCAGCATCTGCTGGGTTCTGGGGAGGGACTCAGAAAGCTTGCAATCATAGCAGAAGGCACAGGACACCTCACATTATGTGAGGAGTAGACATCTCACATAATGAGAGCAGGAGCAAGAGAGAGAGCGGGGTAGGAGGAGGTGCCGCACACTTTTAAGCAGCCAGATCTCATGAGAACTCACTCACTCTCATGCGGACAGCACCAAACCATTCATGAGAAACACCAAACACCTTCCACCAGACTCCAGACTGGTGATTATATCTCAACATAAGATTTGGAGGACCATGCAAACTATATCGTTCTGCCCCTGCCCTCCCAAACCTCAGGTCCTTCTCATATTGTAAAATAATCTCATGTCCTTCTCACATTGCAAAATAATCTCTTCTCAATGGTCCCCCAAAGTCTTAACTCATTCCAGCTTTAACTCAAAAGTTCCAAGTCCAGATGAATTCCTTCCACGCATGAGCTTATAAAATCACAAGAAGTTCTTACTTCTGAGATACAATAGGAGTACAAGAATTGGGTAAATATTCCTGTTCCAAAAGGTAGAAACCAGCCAAAAGGAAAGGGCTACAGGTCCCACACAAGCCTAAAACCCAGTAGGACAGTTATTAAATATTAAAGCTCCAAAATAATTTCATTCAACTCCATGTCCCACATCCAGTGCACACAGGTGCAAGAGATGGTCTCCCAAGGCTTTGAGTAGCTCCATCCCTGTGTCTTTGTGGGCACAGCCCTGCAGTTGCTCTCACAAGCTGGAGTTGAGTGCCTGCCGCTTTTCCAGGTCCAGGGTGCAAGCTGCTGATGGATCTCCCATACTGCGGTCTGGAGTAGAGAGCCCCTTCCCCACAGCTCCACTAGACGGTGCCCCAGTGGGGACTCTGTGTGGGGTCTCCAGCCACACATTTCCCCTTGACACTACCTTAGTAAAAGCTCTCTGTGAGGACTCCACCCCTGCAGCAGACTGGCTCTAATCCTTTGTGTGGAAACCCAGAGGTTCCATGACCACTGCTATAGCCGAGACATTGCTCTGTCTTCTGTTTGTCAATCTTGACAGCACCAAGAACCTCTAAGTACCCCCCAAGCCTCCTGCCTTTGGCTTCCTGAGTCCCTTTCATACTTTCTTGCCTCACTCCAACTTTGCCAATTTGTCTGGTTTCTTTTCTTGACTCTTCTTCCTACTCTTTCCTGACTTGCTCAATTTCTTTTAAGAATCAGAGAATTTCAGAATCGTAGTAAATCTAAAAAGTTATCTGGTTCAATAGTGATCCACTGTCTTCCCCACTGCCGCCAATATCCCCAGCTGGTGCCTCTCTAGGCCCTGCAGTGGTGGCAGTGGGCTCTCCCTGCCCCATGTGCAGGGTAGTGGACCTTTACCTGGCTGTCGATGTCGGGGAGACAGACTGCCCTCCCATGGCTCCTTTAACTCTTCCTTGTGAGATCTTCCCTGGCCCCTGCACCATCACCCCAGACTCTTCCCGATCTCTCCCCACAACCCTGAGTTTTTCTCTCTCCAGATAACAGCCCAGTTTCTTCAGCTGCAATTCATTAAATATAGTTCTTTTTCTCCAGTCCCCTGCCATTGCACCTATTCCAATTTACTCATCCATAAACTCTGAATTTTGCTTGCCTCAAAGAATCTGTACACAATATAACAGGGTGCTCAACACTCCAGTTTAGAAGACACAGGCAGGGGTAGGTCTTCAGCTGGAATGAGGCTGCAGGAGCTAAGTTACTGGGTAGCTAATGAGGAAAAGTGGTATTCTACTTAATATACAATAGATAGATGATGACAAACTGATGGCTGGCTGGTTAGGTAGCTGACTGGCTGGCTGGCTGGCTGGCTGGCTGGCTGGCTGGATGAAGGGATATGGATGGAAGGATGGATAGATGGATGGATGATAGAGGTGGATGAATGGATGGATATGGATGGATGGATAGACATGGATGGATGG